>CASHTC010000231.1:177500-188216 GCA_949357725.1 Hyperoplus immaculatus
GTCTTCTTGACTGTGCCTTTGACCAAAGAAGCCAGTTCTTCTGTGAAGCTTTGTTTTTGCACAAAGCATATAATGGCCTTTTCTGCCTCAGCCAGGTCTTCAACAGCGAGCCTTTGTGTCTTAAGGCTGGCTTTGAACTGCTGCATGTGCATGACCACTGTGTCATCGTGCTTGCTGGAGCCTTGATGCGTGGCAAGCGCCTTGGCTCGTTCTTGACACAGTCGCTTAAGCAGCTCTTTGTATTTGAGGATCCACCCCACTGCTCTTTTTAAGTCGATCCAGTTGGAAAAGTAACTTAGGAGGATAGCAGTGGGAGAGTCACTGTGCTGTAGCACTGCTGCATAGACCGGTACCACATTCCTTACTTCTGGATCCTCTACAGAGATCACGCCTGGATCTTCATCGTACCCTGGCCATTTGTATGGATGTGTTTTTAGAAACTCAGGGCCATGAATCCACGTTTTGGACTGAAGAAAGGCGTCTGTCCGCATGCCACGTGACGCTACGTCTGCAGGATTTAGCTTGGAGCTGACGTAGTTCCATTGAGGGACTTTGGACAGTGTCCGTATGATGGCAACTCTGTTCGCCACAAAGGTTTTGAACCTTGCTGTTGTGCTTGCAATGTACTTCAAAACGGACGTGCTGTCGGTCCAGTACCTCGACTCCTCCAATGGAATTTGCAGCTCTGTTTTCAGCATACGGTCCATACGCACCGCCAAGACTGCCGCTGCAAGCTCCATTCTGGGGATGGTGGTCTGCTTGAGGGGTGCTACTTTTGCCTTGCCCATGATGAAAACAGTGTGCACTTCATCTTTGTGGTTAGTGAGTCTGAGGTATGACACTGTTCCTAGGCCAACCTCACTTGCGTCACAAAAGTGGTGCAGCTGTGTGGATGAGATCTCACCAAAGCCTTGGGGCGTGATACATCTGCTCACGGAGAATTCATCCAACAGCGTCAATTGTCTTAGCCATCTCTGCCACCTGTCGGCATGTTCTTGTGGAATTTTGTCATCCCACCCCAGCTTGGCCTTACATAACTCCTGAAGGATCTGCTTGGCAGTTAGCACGACCGGTGCCAAGAACCCTAGAGGGTCATAGACTGAACTCACAACTGACAGGATGCCACGTCTTGTTGTTGGCTGCGGTGTCAGCACTGTGCTGAAGGTGAAGGCATCACTTTCGACATCCCACTGAGTTCCGAGGGCCCGTTCCATGGGAAGTTTATCTCTGTCGAGATTTAGAGTCTTGACCTCTGTAGCTTTTTCTTCCTCAGGGATCATGGCAAGGATGGAGCGATGATTACTGATCCATTTGTTCAAATGGAAACCTCCTTTGCTGCACATACTTTTGAGGTTTCTGTACAGCCATCCTGCTTCTTCCACAGAGCTCACTGCCTTAAGACAATCATCAACGTAAAAACTCTGTCTTACGGTGTCCACGACCTCAGCTGGGTAGTCATGCTGGTTATCCTCTGCTGTCTTTAGCAGGGCAAAAGTGGCACAGCTGGGTGACGATACAGCTCCAAAGATGTGGACTGTCATCCTATGATCAATGAGCTCTTTAGTGATGTCCCCATCTGGCCACCAGAGGAAGCGCAAGAAGTCCACATCTTCTCTTGCCACTCTCACCTGGTGAAACATGCCTTCGATGTCGGTCATCAGAGCAATAGGACCCAGACGAAACCTCAACATCACCCCGATCAGCTTGTTGGTCAAGTCTGGACCTTGCAGCAATTCTCTATTCAGAGAGGTTCCATGAAACGTCGAAGCACAGTCAAACACCACACGTAACTTCTTTTTGCGTGGGTGGTAGACCCCATGATGTGGTATGTACCACACTTTGCCACTTTTTGTTTCCAACTGATCCTGGGGTATGACCTCTGCATATCCTTTCACCAGCACATCCTCCATGAAAGCCCTGTATTCTTCAAAGAATGCTTGGTCTCTTTTAAACCTCTTTAGCAGCTGTTGTGCTCTTTGCAGGGCACTGTGCCTGTTATTGGGCATGTTGACACCTGGCTCACGAAAAGGCAGCTTGAGGTAGTAATGTCCATCCTCTAGCACTGCAGAGTCTGAGACGATGTTCATGAACTGCTTGTCCTCTAAAGACATTTCTTGCTTTTCATAATGCTGCTCAGCAAAATCTTGGTTATACTGCTGGGTTAGAATATCTTCCAAACTGGAAATGTCTATCCTGTTTACCAATACAGGATGACAGTCGCTCATGCAGTCCTTGTGACCAAGTGGGCCATTTATTACCCATCCTAGGAGGGTTTTGACAGCAAACGGTCCATTACCTTTGCTGTTAATGACTCTCCATGGCTCCAACACTTTAGGAGCATTTGCACCAATCAGTAGCCCGATGCTGGCTTCGATTGGCTCCAGCTCAACATCCTGCAGGTAAGGCCATTCTTTGAGGTCCTCCTCTGTAGGTATGTTGTCTTTGCATACAGGGATTGACTCTTGCGAGAATACATCTGGCAGCTTAATGAATGCGTTACCTTTTAGCCCAGCCACTTCCATTCCAGGGATCTTATAACTGGTCACAGGCTTCTCCTGGCCCATAGTTTTGAGCAGAACCTTCACTTTCTTTCCTCTTGCATTTAGCTCTGTCATTAATTCTTCTGTGCAAAAGGTGGCAGTGCTTCCTGGGTCAAGGAAAGCGTATGTCTGCACAACCTTTGTTCCTTTGCACAGCTTTACTTGAACAGGAACAATAGACAATTTACATGCACCGTTACCGGCCCCAATAAGGCTGCCAGCATCCAGGGAGACAAGGCTTGATGTGACCTTCGCTGATTCTCCAAAGTCTCTTTTGGTAACCTGAGATTCCACCTTCTCTTTCAAATTGAAGTGTAGAATGCTTGGGTGGTTTTGGTGGCAAACTTGACATGTCATTCTGTTTTTGCAATATCTGCTCATGTGCCCTCTTCCCAAACATCCAAAGCACAGACCTTCATTTTTCATAAACTCCACCTTTTCATTATTGTGTTTACTTTTTAGGACACCACAAAACTCCAAAGCGTGGTCTTTGCTGCAGTACAGGCAGGGCTTCTCAAGAGCGCTTGAGGTTTCTTGTTTTTTCTCCTTTTGGTTGAATTTAGGTTGGTTTGGTTTACTTTCCTTTTGCTCTGAACACTCTGACATGGTTGCAACAGTTGTAGCAAAACTGCTCCCCCTACTAGCTGGTTTAAAGGGGGGTTTTTGTGCTGGCCTTTTTGTCTTTAGCACACATTTGTTATCAGTCACATCATGTATGTCACCAAAAAAAGGATCCAGAACGACTCTGGACTGTCTTTCCACAAATTCCACAAGGTCTTTAAACTTGGCTCGCCTTTTGCTCCTTTCCTGAAGATCACAGCTGATTGTTCTCCATCTATCTCGGAGCTTAAAGGGTAATTTGGATATCATTGCCCTCAAGTGAGATGGTGTCTCCAGCTCTTCCATAAAATGAACTTCTTTCATTATATTGAAGCAGCTTCGCAGAAACAGCGCATACGACCTTAGCGCTGGTCCATCCTCTGCTTTTATTGGAGGCCAACTCAGGACCTTATCCATGTGTGCTGATGTCAGCTTCATTACATTGCCAAAGTGCCATTCAAGTTGCTCTTTTGCTTCTCTGAGCCCCCTTTCTGGGTCCATGTGGAGGAAGCTACGAACCAGCAGGTTGGGTTCTCCCTTTGTGTATTGCTCCAAGTAAAACAATTTGTCCTGTGCATTGTCCACTTTACGCTCTATGCCTTGTTCAAATGCCATAATGAATGATCTGTATTGTAGGGCATCACCATAAAATGTGGGAATTTCTCTGGAAGGAAGTAAAGCTGCTTGGTGTTGCTTTACAAGCAATTCAGTTATTTCATTTTGTTTTCTCATGACATCAGCAAGACCATTATCTTCACTTTTATTTGAGTTTCCATTTCCTTGGTCATGATCTAGGTTTTTGCTTTTAAATTTTGCTTTAAAGAGAGGAGCTTGTTGAGAAATGTTTGATTTCCCAGAGTGTTGAGGTTTTGGAAGCTTTTGGTTTGTTACTGGAATCATGTATTCAGTAGATGCTCCAGACATTTTCAACTGATGTATTGGTGATATGGTTTCTGATTTTAATTGCTTTGATGTTGATGGTTTGTGATTTCTTTGTGTAGTTATTGATGGCTGGGGTGCTTGTCCAGCGGCCAATGACTCGTTCTCCATGTACACATTAATTTTTGCTTCTGCAGCAGCTAATTCAGCCTCTATGGCAAGCCTTTCCCCCTTTGCTATTATTTGAGCTTGTTGCATATCCAGAGCATGTTTCATCTCCAATGCTTGCACTTTAGCCATCAGAGCAGCACGTTCTGCCTTAGCCTTTAAACAAGCAGAAGACGCTCTGGAGGCGGAACTGGAGGAGCTGGCTTTGCTTGGGGCTTTATTTGTTTGAGATACACTGTCCTCTGGTCCCACTGCTTTATCTTTATGCTCCTCATCCACCACGCCTTTCTTTTCATCATCGTCATCATCATCGTCATCATCATCATCATCATTGTTTTCCTCTTTGTCCTCAACCTCCTCGGTTATTTCCACTCCATCCATGTATTTGTTAATGCCGTTTATAAACTCTCTGAAATGCCCAAGCTTTGGCTCAAACCAGTCCGTATTATCTGCCTCCTTTTCCTCTTCACTTGAAAGGAGGTTTTGCACGGTGTTTTGCAACTCAATAAATTCTTCCACATACTTATTGAAAACCTCTACGTGTTTGCTGACATTTTCGTTACTTTCCCCAATCTCCAATAAAGCATTGATTTCATTCTTTTTACGCGTTAAAACGCCAAGCTTTCCCCTGCGCGATGCGATCGCCTTTATCAAAAGCGTTTCATCTGCTTTTTCAGTGACAGACATTGCAACACAGGTTGTGGTATTTTATTCACTTTGAATTCACTTTTAGACCAAGGCACACAAGAGACATCCAACACTTTTATTGAGCGCATTTAAGCAGTTTCCTTGTTACTGACGGTAACACTCATTGCGAGCGCCGCGGCTCCAAACTTTTCCAACATAAAGAGCGGAATCCATCTACTCACAAACCGCAGAAACTCCTTCCACTTTCTCCGCTGCTTGTGTGGTCCTTTTCTTTTGAAGACAACGTATTTTTCTTCAATCCAAAAAGTCTTTTGACTTAAATGTCTCGGCTGTTCTTCGTTGAGCCGTGGGTACAGATGGCGAGGTAGCTCGACTCGCTTCCAAACAATTTCAAGCACTCGCGATTTCAAAAAATTGTTGCATTTATTTTACAGCTCAAAAAGGAACAAAACTTTCTTCTAAATAAAGGAAAATATACTGGCAAACGAATAAATCTTTGAAGGCAACGAGTGAACTAAAATAAGCGGTCAAAAGACTTTTTTAACCCACCGCCTCTTTCCCTAGACACTTAGCTTTTTTTTCATCAAAACAATACACACACCTGTCCTAAGTACCTGAGCTGTGCGTAAAGCACGCCCACAGACCTATGCAGGTAATCACAAAACAAAGCAGCCTAGGTATAAACAGTACTAATAATATGCTAAACTAATTCAAAACGTAGCTTTCATTTAAAAACATTTCTATTTCCATAAACAATAAACAAGTCGAACATCTTTGCGAACAGAAAATCAATAGCCTCATTAAACCGGCTGCGACATAGATAGATAGATAGATAGATAGATAGATAGATAGATAGATAGATAGATAGATAGATAGATAGATAGATAGATAGATAGATAGATAGATAGATAGATAGATAGATAGATGGATGGAGTGATGGATGGATGGATGGATGGATGGATGGATGGATGGATGGATAGATAGATAGATAGATAGATAGATGGATAGATGGATAGATGGATAGATGGATTGATAGATAGATAGATAGATAGATAGATAGATAGATAGATAGATAGATAGATAGATAGATAGATAGATAGATAGATAGATAGATAGATAGATAGATAGATAGATAATTTTTATTACAGACTCTAAGTCCAGATAATACAAAAGAACATAAAACAATACAAACAGCGACGACGACAACAACAACAACAACAACAACAACAACAACATTCAAGGTTGTCTAGCAACCCCCTATTAATAGACACCTATACCAGTGTTTCCAGAGCGGTGATGTGTGACGTGTGGCACTAAATAGAATGTTCGTCAGTTCCAAAACAATCAGATTTTCTGAGTTATTCAGACGGCAGATGAAGTTAAACATGATTTTTCTTAGATTAGAGGAATAGATTAGATAGATTTTAAATTTCTGGATTTAAAAAATAAATAAAAAATTAAAAATGTAGGTGTTCTAAAACGCTTGCCCGGTAGTAAAAAACAACATAGTCATTTTAAAAAGTTTGTTTGCAAATGCTCAGAGGGCAGTAGCATCTGAAAAACGATTGTTTTTGTCCAGGATAATCATACCAGGCCATTGCTAATAAGACATTGTTTCTTAGCGATGTTTGCCTGTTTAAATAAAGGTTGATGATGATGGCATGACATGAAAAGAGAAGTTTAAAAAAAAATAACTGTTGTTCAGTTGAAACTTCAGCTCCGTTGTGAAACACGATCATCTCAACTTTCCACTTTTTCACAACAGATAACCACCCTGGCCGTTTAAGGAACTTGCAAAAGCCTCATTTGAAGTCACGCACACACACAGACACGTACACACACACACACACAGACACGTACACAGAGACAGACACACACACACACACACACACGTACACAGAGACAGACACACACACACACCCGTACACAGAGACAGACACACACACACACACACACACACATACACGTACACAGAGACAGACACACACACACACACACACACGTACGTACACACACACACACGCACACAGAGACAGACACACACACACACACCCCGTACACACACACAGAGATATGAATGGGTTGTGACAGCGCTGCCTGTCCACAGCATTATGTAACAGTTGCGTTGTCAAGCGAGAATAATCCACGTCTCAATCCGAAAACTATGAAACATCGACTGAAGCCGCGTCCCCATTCTGTCTCCAAAATATCACATCACACCGTTACTATACCTCCGAGATTTAAAAATATTAACACACACACACACACACACACACACACACACACACACACACAGCCTGTCAACAACAATGTAAGAATATGCAATGACCTCCTGCTTCCGTTCTGTCTTAAATGTGAACACTTAAATTGTCATGTCCCTCACCTAATGTTACGTCTTTCACCTGCCTTGTCCTGCATCACGTAAAATAAATAAATAAAAATTAAAATAAATTATTAATGACATCAGTTGTATTCAGTAGAATATAGTTTATGTGTAGAGATGTAAATGTAAGCTTAATTAGTAAATGGACTTGTATAGCGCTATATCTCCGTTTATCACAGACTCAAAGCGCTTTACATTGTTTTTTGTACACAGTCACCCAGTCACACACACATTCATACACCGATAGCAGCAGCTACCACGCAGGGTAGGCTTAGCACTAGGGTGCTAAGCTAACTAAGCTAACTATCGGGAGCAATTCGGGGTTCAGTGTCTTGCCCAGGGACACTTCGACATGTGGCGGGCAGACGGGGGATCGAACCTCCGACCCTGCACACCAGAGGCGAAGTCCCTACCCACTTCGCCACTGCCGCCCCAATTAGTTAGATATTGACACATTTTCATATATATTCAAACATTTCAGAACATTTTGATTCCATTCTGATGTTGCAGCCCTATTGCCACAGTAAGTACCACATAATAAAATGTTGCTAAGAACAATATCAGAGTCAGTTAGCTGCACGTTGAAGCTCGTTATGGAAAAAAGATAATCGTGTGTGTGTGTGTGTGTGTGTGTGTGTGTGTGTGTGTGTGTTTTGTTTATATCTGTAACAGGCAGCAGTGACTCTTATAGGTTGAGTCTGCGATTCTGGAGAACGCTTGTTTTCAAAATCTGAATATCAGCACACACACACACACACACACACACACACACACACACACACACACACACACACACAGCAGATCAAGAGGAGATATTCACTGATTTTGACAAAAAAAATATTCTCCAGAATCGCTGCTGACTCCATCTTTACCTGACATATCTAGTATTAGGTTACAGCTTGTTTTCCCGTGGTGTTTCAAGAGTCCTCTTTCTTTTCCTTATAATACTTACTGCAGCTTACATATATCAACCACACACACACACAAGGACACAGGCAGACACTCAGGGGCACACACACACACACACACACACACACACACACACACACACACACACAAGGACACACACACACACACTCTCTCCTCTGTCCCCTTTCTCTAACGTTTTCCCTCCAAGCAATATCTTAATGCACTGACTCTGCAACTCTCTCATTCTAGTTGACCGGTCATCCATCTCCACCCTCAACAATAAATCTGTCCCCTCAAATGCACTGAAATTGATAGAGGTGTGTGTGTGTGTGTGAGTGCGTGTGTGTGTGAGTGTGTGAGTGTGTGTGTGTGTGTGTGTGTGTGTGTGAGTGAGTGTGTGTGTGTTTGCCGCTGTGTATGTCAGTGTCTTAATTTGTGTTAGAGACTGTTTGGTTTCTTAAAAGGCGGTGAATAGGGAAACATTTTTAACTTATAGATATCATCATGAAACTTTGCCAGTTGATTACTGACATTAAAGGCCTACTTCACCGGTTGGAACATGAAGGTGTATTGAACTCTGAGATACTATTTAGTATAAATGTGCAAAAAAAATTAAATCGGATCATCTTAGCCTGAGAAAAGGCAGAAAGAGTGTTTTATGGTCTCACTGTCTAACCCTACAGTTTCCTTCTTGTGACATCACAGTAAGGGTCAGGATTAACAGGACAGCTGGGCCAAGGGAAGACTGAGGGAAGACTGAGGGAAGAAAAACCTCATTCATTATATTATAATAGTGATTTTATAATGATAGAACGCTGGTTCCGTATGGGTGAAGTATTCCTTTAAGACAAAAAATAATTGTATTACAAATTTTTTCAGAAATGCTTGATAAAATAATAAATCTTAAATTAAATGTTTCAACAACAAAGAAAAGTGAGTGTTTTTCTGCACCTTCCTTGATTGCCTCACGTAAAACTTTAAGTAATAAAACCAAGGGGCGCCTTTAGTTCAGTTGGTAAGGCGTTCCCCCCTCCCCCCGGGCCGGGCCCAGCAGCGGACCCGGGTTCGATTCCCGCCCGCGGTCGTTCTCTGCATGTCACTCCCCTCTCTGCCCCATTTCACCTCTGTCTCTCTGCACTATAAAACCAAGATTGCAAAATATTTTTCTGTCACAAACAGTCAGCGAGTGATTGAGTGGAAATTTCCAAAAGCTCACAGTTGAGTAGAAGTGGTGAAGTAATCTGGAAACACACCAGCCAAGAGCCAACACTGCTGCCTGTGTGTGTGTGTGTGTGTGTGTGTGTGTGTGTGTGTGTGTGTGTGTGTGTGTGTGTGTGTGTGTGTGTGTGTGTGTGTGTGTGCCTGTGTGCGTGCCTGTGTGTGCCTGTGTGCGTGCGTGTGTGTGCCTGTGTGTGTGCCTGTGTGTGCGTGTCTGTGTGTGCGTGTGTGATACAGTATAGTTTCCCAACATAAAGAAACACTGTAACTGTAAGTGGGCGTATGTTTTATGTGTGTGTACAGTTTTCCCAACAGTGCACACTGTATCTATCTATCCGTGTGTGTGTGTGTGTGTGTGTGTGTGTGTGTGTGTGTGTGTGTGTGTGGTGTGTTGCATAGCTAAAAGGTTTCTTTGACCCACTTGGCACTGACAGCTATTGGCAGTTGCATTCATTGGAATCACTGACACACACTGACACACACACACTGACACACACACACTGACACACACACACACACACACACACACACACACACACACACACACCCCCCTTGGGCTCTTCTTTGGGATTTTTCTGAGCTCCTGCACCAGTGTAACGCTGCCATACTGAGAAATACAGAGTTTTGTGGAGCTGATAATAGGCTTAATCAACTTTGTGTCAACTCGTTTCAGCGATGGCTTGAATGTAACCGACAGTAATTTACACAAAAAGTTATGCACTGTAGCTTTAATAATATACAAGTTAAGTTTCAGCAGTGTTAATGTATAATCTCATTCCTGTCTCCTGTGTGTGTGTGTGTGTGTGTGTGTGTGTGTGTGTGTGTGTGTGTGTGTGTGGTCATTCCTGTCTGTGCTCGGACTGAGGTCAGACACTATAAAATTATATAAAAAAAATAAACAGTATATGGGCACACTGACCTACTTTGATATGAAACCATGTGACGCGCCCACAGAGTCGGCAAATTAATCAGATCTGAAATGAACAAGGTCACGAAACTGGCAACAGCAGCCTCGTATAGTGCTGGGAAATGAGTCGTCGTGTACAGGTGAATCTCGAAAAATTAGAATATCGCGCAAAAGTTCATTTATTTCAGTAATTCAACTTAAAAAGGTGAAACTAATTATATTATATAGACTCATTACATGCAAAAGTGAGAAATGTCAAGCCTTTATTTGTTATCATTTGGATAATTATGGCTTACAGCTTATGAAAACCCCACATTCAAAATCTCAGAACATTAAATGTTACATGAAATCAATAAAAAAGGGATTTTCAATACAGAAATGTCAACCCTCTATAAAGTATAATCATCCATATGTACTCAGTACTTGGTTTGGGCCCCTTGAGCATGAATTCTTGCCTCAATTCC
>CASHTC010000231.1:188416-200916 GCA_949357725.1 Hyperoplus immaculatus
GTCTGTGGCCCTAAAACTCTTCTGTACTTTAGTATGTAGTGTAGTAAAAAGACTAAAACTCTTCTGTACTTTAGTATGTAGTGTAGTAAAAAGACTAAAACTCTTCTGTACTTTAGTATGTAGTGTAGTAAAAAGACTAAAACTCTTCTGTACTTTAGTATGTAGTGTAGTAAAAAGACTAAAACTCTTCTGTACTTTAGTATGTAGTGTAGTAAAAAGACTAAAACTCTTCTGTACTTTAGTATGTAGTGTAGTAAAAAGAACGAGCATGTGATTTGGAACGCAGGGAAAGTCAAATATGCAATGGATCAAAAGGAGAAGTTGATATTGTTGTCAAACTTCGTAAAAAAAAAAAGTGTTACACAACGTTTCCTGTTGAATATTAAAAAAAGCTTTCTAGTTCCTGTATCAGAGATTTCTATCACAGACATGACGCAGGAGTCTGACTGCATCAACACTTTGTTTAAGCGACTTTTGAGTTTCAAGAAAAGCCCTATAAATACAATAAATTATTTGTTTAAAATGTGTGTTTTTTACTTCCACAAGTGAAGTCAAAGTGTCCTTTAATATTGGACATTTTTCATATATTTCCAGACCATCTGCGCTCATCTAGGATGCACCACGTAATTTAAGGCTTGTATGTTTTGTTGTTTTAAACCTTTATTTATCCAGTTAAATCCCATTGAGACCGGAGACACTTTTTCAAGGGAGACCTGTTTTCCTTTCCCACGTTACCATTCACACACACATTCATACTCCGATAGCAGGCTAACTATCGACATTCAGTGTTTTGTAACTTACTTTGTCGACTCCCATCTTCTTGAATGAGACCTGCAGCAGTTTGTAGTTGTGGATGTATTCGTGCTCCAGCTTGGCTCCAAACTTTACTCTCTTCAGAGGCACTGAGTTAGGGAACAGCATGTCCATGAACTGGCAGTAGGCAGCACCTGGAGCAAGAACAAATGACATACAATTTAAACATAGTAAAATAATTGGAAGGACAGAGTGTGTGTGTCGCAAAACAGAAAAAAAAACACTCTCCAACAATGGCAGCCCTAATCTACGTGACCCACTTTCAACAATATGAAAAATAATGACATATAGAACTCATATATAGTAACATTGACGTCACGGTTAACCGTGCCACTCGTTCAAAATCCACAAAAGGGGAATTTTTTTTGAGGAGGAGTAAAAGAAAAGACTAAAAATAGAATTAGTTTTCCTTTTTAGTAAGAACAGAGAAAACTAACAGACAATTCTATATTTAAACACTGATGGCACATTCCTGAACAATCTCTAGCTCTATTTAAAAAAGACCTTCCACCCGTAGTGTAGTCTGCCTGGCTCAAGGGTTCACCTTAACTCCTTCGCTACTCTTAACGGAATACTTCACCCATACGGAACCAGCGTTCTATCATTATAAAATAACTATTATAATATAATGAATGAGGTTTTTCTTCCCTCAGTCTTCCCTCAGTCTTCCCTTGGCCCAGCTGTCCTGTTAATCCTAACTCTTACTGTGATGTCACAAGAAGGAAACTGTAGGGTTAGACAGTGAGACCATAAAACACTCTTTCTGCCTTTTCTCAGGCTAAGATGATCCGATTTAATTTTTTTTTTTGCACATTTATACTAAATAGGATCTCCGAGTTCAGTACACCTTCATGTTCCAACCGGTGAAGTAGGGCTTTAATAATATGAACTAAATTCACAACCAATGCACATTAGGGCAGGGGATCAAACCGGTCATGTTGTGAAAGTTGACAGTGAATGTTATGTAAGGTCAAATTCTTAGTTCTTGTAACTCCTTTGTGTTTGTTTAGAATGAGTGTCTGTATGGAGGAACAAAAAGCCCTGTTCAACCAGCCCTAGTCTATGTGACATACTTTCTACAATATGACCATTACCCTCATAACACTACTGCCGTTTAGTCAGGTTTTAGTATCAAGTGCAGTGTTCATAATAACAAGGTGCCCATGATAAAATAAAATGACCATATTAGGACATCACTTCTTGAAATACAGATGGTCCAGATCATGTAGATGGTTATTCCTACGTTGCTTTTATTTTGTCAAAGTGTATAGAGCTTCTTTCCAAATGATAACGTCTTATTTTGAAATTCACTCTTATAGATGAAAATCCATCTGACTAATATACTAGTTCAACAGGGATTAGAACAGCTGTGGTGACATCATGTGCTGTTCTGACACGCCTTTTAATTACACACAAGCAGAATGAACAAGACAGACGACTAACAGAAGGACAACACACACACACACACACACACACACACACACACACACACACACACACACACGACAAAGGCCTGAAGGGTTTAACAGTTCAAAGGGTTAGGCAAGAGAGAGAGAAAGATCTTACTATTGGCCTACATCACCTTTTGTTGAAGCTGTGTAAAAACTATGCAAGATTTTCAATAAAAAAAAAGTAGTTTTAATATTGTTTTTCACAGCCTTTCGTCCACCATAACCATTCCATTTATACTAGACTGTGACTAGACTAGACTCTACTGTCTGCCCTTCTACAGTCGCACCAGAATCACACAGCCAATCAGGAAGTAACATGAAATTAGAAATGTATTACTAGTGACAGAAATGAAAAACAAAAACATGCTTTGGGTAACTATTGGGTAATTATTTCGACGTGGCAGAGCAGTCAATAAAGAGACCAAAAAAAATCCCTGTTAAATAGTTACTTACTACAGCTTTAAGATTGTATATTCTACAGACAGATATACGCCACTTATTTACTGTTACTTTTATTTTGAAACAACAATGTCTTAACCTAGGACATGGGTATTTATTTAGACAGAGCAGTCAATAAAGAGACCAAATATTTCTGTTAAAAAGTTACATATTATAGCTTTAAGATTGCACATGCAAGAGACAGATATTTACCACTTCCTTACTGCCAATTACTATACTTTTATTTTGAAACAGCAAAACCTTAACCTAGGACATGTTGTAATGACTCATGTGATGAAAACAGAAGCTTCACTCTTTCACATAGTCAAGAATTTCAGCTTCAGCAGCGACTGACCTATCGTTCCTCTAAACAACAAGTAAAGTCACACAGTCACGCAAAATATCACCAACGCTTAAGCCCCCATCTCACTGGGCTGCGACTGTTTGCGAGAAGTTGGAGACTGCATTCGCGAGGGAGTCTCTAAACTGTCTCCAAACGTTCGCGGAGGTCCCAATTTCCTCTCGTGAGTTGCAGAGCCGCGCAGTCCTGTCGCTTGAATTTTGAACATGTTCAAAAAAAGTGTGCGACAAATCTAGTCTCAAAATAGTCTCAGAGTCGTCGCATGTGTCTCAAACGCGTTGCAAACCCTTCTCAATTTAGTTTCCGCGAGTCAGAAAGTGCGAGAAATGTGAGACAACTTTGCGAGGGTTTGGCAATATATGAAACTAAATTGTGACTGATTTGAGACAAAAATGAGACTGACATTCCGTTCGTCCGACGCTCGCCAGACATTCGCGAGACATAAATGCGACCTCCCGGCAAGTGTTGGCCAGGACATTCGTAAACGTGTCGTGAGGAACCAACTCAGTGAGACTGCAAGATAAACTTGTCGCTAATTTGCATATTTTCTCACAATTTTGTGTCTCCAACTTGTCACACACTGTCGCAGCCCAGTGAGATAGGGGCTTTACACGCTTTCCCAACGTGAATACAACCTGGAAGAGATTCAGGTCTGACAACTGTCCATTAATTATTCGTGATTTCTATGGACGTGCCGGATACTATTTTACAGGCTTCAAAAACTCTGAACGAAAATTTGAATCCAAGTTCAAAAAAAAAAAAAACGAACAAGAACAAAAAAAAAAAAAAATTACAATATATATTTTTTTATTACGTTTTTAAATTCTGAATTGAGCCTCGATTACTAACCTAACAAATGCATAGTACAATATTCAAATGAATGCACTTTTCTTACCTGTACAGAGCATTTCTATCTTGCTGAGGTTCATGCTTAGAGACTCGTTGATCCAGGCCAGCATGTCATGGCGACTCAAGTTGTCGCTGCACACTGAGGTGGAGTAAACGTTCACAGCCATGTCGGTCACCTGGAGACACAGAGGAAGAATTTACATGAGGACTGGGTTATCTTTTTTTTTTTTTTTTTAACCTTTATTTATACAGGTAAATCCCATTGAGACCGAAGACTCTTTTACAAGGGAGACCTGTTTTCCTTTCCCACGTTACCATTCACACACACATTCATACACGACATTCACACGAGGCAAGGTGGGTGAAGTGTCTTGCCCAAGAACACAACAACCATGACACAGGTGGCAGGGCGGGGATCGAACCTCCAACCCTTTGATCATCAGCCGACCCGCTCTACCACCTGAGCCACAGTCGCCCAAAATATACAAACCAACTGTTCACAACCAAAACATAGCAGCAGATATGTGGTGATAGTTAATTTACATGTTATGTGCTATAATTACAATGTACTGTAGCTTATTTTGACACCAGTAATGTAGTTATTACTTTTGGAGGCCATTTCTCAAATAAACCGTGGAAGAATTTACATGAGGACTGGATTATCTAACAGAATATACATAGTAAAAGTTCACTGCATAAACATGGCAGCAGATATGTGGTGATATAGAGAGTTAATTTACATGTTATGTGCTATTATAACAACATACTGAAGTTATTTTGAAACTGGTAATGTAGTTGTTACTTGTGGAGGCCATTTCTGAAATAAAAAGTTATTTAAAAGTAATTTACTCTTTCTTTTGTGGTAATACAAGGAGCTGTACGTTTCCAATTATTGATCAATATTTATGGAGTATTTTTTGGATTAATTATTTGGTCTGCGAAAATTCCAAAACGAGGATTCAGCGCCCAAGACAATTTACTGAAGCCTAAATTGAAGTTATCAAACTCCCCTTTTGTTCGACCAAAAGTCCAAGATATTCAAATATTCAGTTTAATATTATGTTGTTGCTATGTCAACAGCATTATTCTATTTGGCAGAATTATTTATTTAACTTTTATTTATCCTCGAGAGACCAATTGAGGGGTGACCCTCATTTTCAATGACGTCGAGTTCAAACAAATTCAAAGGAAAAACAACAATACATAAACAATATTCAACGCAAATACATACTGAACTACAACAAAAAGTGACCGGTTATAACTCCTCATGTATGTACTATAATCATTACATAAGTCTTAACAGTGTCCATAGGCTTCTAGTTAGATTAGAAAAGGCCTCATACACAGACCACTCACTTCCTGAACAGCTGAAAGAAATAGCTGAAGGCTTAACTCATATGTAGTCATGACTTAAATATGGATGTGTGAAATAAAATCTGACCCTGATAGATGATTTCACATCTTAATGCGAATTAAAAACTGTCATGAGAATATTTAATCATATCGAGTACATTTAATGCAAGCTGTGTTGCTTATTCACGAAATTAAACTGTGGAAATTTGCGCTGTCAGTCACTTTTAACAAGTTTTAAAAGGCCAACTGACGAAGTCTATACGCACAGTAATTCAAAGTACAGGTCAGTTAGGGAATAATTACGAACATACTAGAGCTAAAATTAGTTTGAAAGGAAATCAAAAGACTATTCATTTCAGTAATGTATGTAAAAATATATATTTTTCTTTCTAAGTATGTTTATTTTTCGGCTGTTGCTCAGAAAAAACGAGCAACATAAGTACTTCAAATTGGGCTAGTTTAGATTTGAGTTACATAGTTGTACTATTGTTTGAAGTGTCTCAGGCTAAAGCATTATTGGAGGATATAAACAATAAGCTGTACACGAGTTATACGTTCATCGTCAGTTTAAGCTCCTTTTCAGATGTGTAAGGATATACAGGAAAATGTTACCTCCTTGTAGAAATAGCTAACTAGCATTTAGAAGCAACCGGGCCCCGATTTGAAAGCTAAATGGAGTGGCATTTAACTAACTGACACATTAATTTAGCTCCATGAATGTCTGGCTTAGCTAAACAGTTAACCAACAGATTGTCACAACAACATACCGCTTGATAATTGAATAAACTGGTAATCAATTTCCTTGCTTTGGCGAGCAACATGAAGCTACAATTAGCTTCTAATGTGAGCCCGTTACCACAAAGCAGTATTGCTAGCTTTTAGCATATGTAACCGTTGGTCAGTTTTGACCACTAACTGGTGGCTACAGCGAGACTACCGCGGACACCTCGCCGAGAACGGTGAGTGTAGCCAGGGCTATAATGGTAGCTTCACCCGGTGATGCTAGTGCTAGTCATATCTAGCTACCTCAGCTAACGGAGCATAGCCAGCTAAAATAACGAAAAAGAGCCACATTTTAAGCGCCTTTTTCACCTACATTAAGTAGAGTGAGTTAACTGGTTTGTTTCCTTGTATTTAACCGTCTGTCATTAAAATAAATACCTTGTCTGTAATTTTTGTTGCCTACTTCTTCTTTTTAGCAGTTGACGTTCACTCACTCTGCCGGCAACGGAAGGACTGCTCTTAAGGACGTCATCACGTACGGGAAACGCCTAAACGTCTTCATATTTTTGATTTTCGGCAAACGTGCATTGCCGCCACCAACTGGTGTGGAGTGTGGATACATTTTAACCGTGTTTTTTTGCAGCATTATACAGTATATATAACTTTTTCTAAGAGATAACAAAAGTACGGAGGTGAGAAGCAGCTTTTAGTTTTCATGCACCAAATCTCTGGAACAAACTCCCAGAGAACTTGAGGTATGCTGCAACTCCCAGCTCTTTTAAATTGAGTCTGAAGACTTTTCTGTTTCCATTTTAACCTGTCATTTTTATTTTATTTAAATGTTCTATTTCTATTCATTCGCTTTTCCTAATGTGTTTTATGTATTTTAATCTTGCCCATGTAAAGCACTTTGAATGGCCTTATGTCTGAATTGTGCTATATAAATAAACTTGCCTTGCCTATAAGGATAAAAATATGAGGAGGAAGTTTTTGTTTCTTGAAAAAATCGATATGTGAACAAAAAAAGTTTAAATACAATCTAGTCAATAAAGGCAAAATGTTGAGAGTAAACTTGACATTTCAACATCAAGTCAACCTTCTATAAAAACAGACACAACGCATCTTCGCTTTCGTCGTAAGGCAGACAATGGGCTACAACCAATCATTTTTACTGAAATGTCTCGTGTCTCGAGAAAACAAAAATCGAGGTAAGGCGTAAAAACGTGATGTAAAACAAACAAAAAACAAGGGGCATTTTCTCGGGTCATTGTTATTGCCGTTTTATTGCAGTTGTCAACATTCCCAAAATTATATAAAACACTCAGAATTTAAATATATACAATGTGCATATTTTGTGATGATGATGGATAGACAATTAGTTGAACAAAGAGCAACAGAGTCTATGTTCAAAATTGTTGTATACAATTAAAAATACTGTATATCTCACTGTAAAAAAATTAAAAAAAAAAAGAACAGTAAAGAGACACCATTCCCCAAGTTCCCCATCCACACAATTATTTGTAGACACACACACACACACACACACACACACACCCTGAAATCCCTTCAGTGTTTATGAGCAAGAAAAAACTGAACAGCTCAATTTAACCCTCTTCAAGCAAAAACAGTTCTCAGTAAAACATAAAAAAAAAAAAAAAAAAAAAAAAAAAAAACGTATTCACAATATCAGTCAGTTACTATTGTCGGCGCCACAGCAGCAGAAATACTTTGTGTCCATCACAGTGTTGTTGCTTGTAAAAGTGGCTGAGCGCACACACACACACACACACACACAGTCTCTCTCTCTCACACACACACACACACACACAGTCTCTCTCTCTCTCACACACACACATACACACAGTCTCTCTCTCTCTCTCACACACACACACACACACACACACACACACACACACACACACACACACACACACACACACACACACACACACACACACACACACACACACACACACACACACACACACACACACACACACACACACACACACACACACAGGTTTTCCTTTTCCTTTGGGGAATCATCAAACATGATTCAAGTATCACAGCAAAGCAGTTCAACATTATTAACATTGTAACATATTTACATATAATGACTGAAGTGGAGCGGTCGTGTGTGACAGGCCCAAAGTGTGAACATTATTTTTTATCTTCTTGTTATAAAAAATTGTTAAAAATCTTAAGTATGTGTTCTGTATAGAGTGGTGTCTATAATCTTGCAATATCTAATCAATATGCATTTTCCCGGGAGAGTATGAGGGCCAGGGGTGAGGGGAAAAAATTAGGAGTTTTATTTCACTATGCAAAAAAGTTAAAAAAGTCTTAAAAAAAAAAAAAAAAAAAATAGATAAAATGTTATGAATAAAGTGGAAATGTCGAGAACAAAATTGAAATACAATATCGGACATAAAGGCGAAATGTCGAGAATACGGTTAACACTTCCGGTCCATCTGAGTGTACGGTCTCAACATTATAGGAGTGTAACAATAAAGGTGAGTTAAAAGTGAGTTAAAAACAGCATACTTGGAATTTCTATTTTTGATGCTAAAATATAAGAATGAGTTTTTATTTTCCTGAGAAAAGTACATAAATGTGCAAGAAATGGTACTAGATATTTTATATGAATGAGTGATAAAATCTCAATATTTCCACTTTTGAAAATGAAAAAAATATTTAAAATGTTTGGCCCAAATGCTCTTCCGTACATTTTAAATACTTAAAAGGTGCAGTGTGTAATATGACATCATCAAGAAAGTTCTAGAAAGTTCTAGAATGCAACGCTCCCTGGGTAACCTCAACCCTTTAGAATAATAACAGAAGCTACAGTGGCCTTCAAGGACAAGAACAATTCTAAATTTCAAACAATGCACCTGATGACATTCCAACTATGACACTTTCAAGATGGCGGCACTAGGCCTTGGTCCAAAATAAGCAGAAATATGGACATATATGAGACCCTTTCTAAGAGGAAAAAATAATAATTCAAACCATTTTTTTCAGCTATTATGCACTAAATCAAATGTACTTATGGATATTATAATTACTTTCTACAAAATGTGCTAGGAAATAAAACCCGAAATTCTACACACTGCAGGTTTAAACTAATAGTTTTGATGGTTGAAGTATAAAGGCATTATCAGCTCACAGCATCGTTCATTTTGACCTTTGATAATTATAGACTGATCTTCTCCTGCATGATTATTATTCATTTTGTTGCATAATTAACCAGATAAATGTATAAAAAAAAAAAAGTGGGAATATTATAAGAATATTTTTACCCGTTCAGATTGTTTTTTTAAACTTCCCCAGCTGGAATGTGTTGCTGGTTCGTACTGAACACACACACACACACACACACACACACACACACCCTTATCTCAGTAGGTCTGGAGAGTCAGGGGCAGAGGAGGAAGAGGATGATATGGAGTTAGCAGTGTTAATGTTGTTGGTGAGAGGAGGGAGCTCTTCACAGGAGAAATAATCCTTTAACGGAGCGAACAGGTGTCTGATCACCGGCACGCTCCAGGCTTTCCCCAAAACCTTCTGCCTCTGCTGCCGGTTCATGTTCCTCACGTCGGTGTAGTGTTTAGGAAAACCAAAGATCCTGGAGGAGGAGAAAGAAATAAAAGCAGATAATCAGCAACTACTTTGATAACTTGTTTTTTGTCGTTTTTTGGGGCATTTACAAGCTTTACTAGACAGTGTTGGAGAGACAGAGATGAAATGTGTCAGAGAGGGGAATGACATGCAGAGAACGACCCGGGCTGGATTCTAACCCGGGTCTGCTGTGAAGAGGACTGAGACTCTATGGGGGCTTGCTAACCCCTCCCTTTACAGAAGCTACGAAAATTTACAGAAGCTACGGTGGCCTTCAAGGACAAGAAGCTATAGTCACTAAATATGGCATCATCCACCACTGCCTCAAGCCTGTTCCACGATATCAAGTGATGAGTTGTGTCCATTCTGTGCTAAGGTAGAAACATGTAGATATAAAAGGCTCATAGTCTTCTGAAAAATGCCAATACATTCTAAACACTAAACTCTTAATACACCTAAACACGCACACACACACATGCACACACACGAGCGCACACACACACACACACACACACACACCTTTCTAGTTCAGTGATCCAGAGGTTGTCCTCCTTGCCGTTCTGCAGTACGGGCAGCTGGGACATGCTTCCCTGCTTCAGAGAGTTTGGGTTGGTGGTGATGGTCCTCACCTTGGTAACCTGGAGGAAAACATTATGTTAGTGAGGGATTATTATGCACTTTAAAGGTGGAGTCAGTGATTCTGGAGAACGCTTGTTGTCAAAATCAGTGAATATCTCCTTGCAATACGCTACCTGTCTGTACTGTGTTTGTGCTGAAAAAAAATCTGGTGCTAATACACAGCCTAGGCTCTGTGAACGGCATGTCGCAAGCTGCAGTGGACCCCCTTTGTTCACACAACAGTTTACAGAGCCTAGGCTGTGTATTAATAATGGATTTTTTTTCAGCACACACACAGTACATACAGGTAGCAGATTGTGAGGAGATATTCACTGATTTTGAAGAAAAAAAAAATATTTTGACTGCCTTTGATGTATATGGTGAACAGAACAGTTTGCCATATACTATATCCAATTCAGAAAGTGAAAGTGAATATAATTGAGCGTCACTGACCCTGGCTTCTCTGCCGATCTCCAAACATTCCTGCAGAGTCAGCTTGTCTGTCTGGGAGGCGGTAATGGGCCTGATGGGAGAAATGGAACATTATTTATATCGCATTTAAAACAAAAACACACAAGTTAAAAAGTTCTTTACAGGACGAAGAAACACAAGAGGAAAACTAAAGAAAATATATAAAAACAAGACAGTAAAAAAGCAACTCAAAATGTTCACATTAATCCCCATGGAAAGCTTCAAAATCTTTTGCAAAACAAGAACAGTAGATAATCATTTTCAATATTCAAGAGACTTTTAACATACACATTTTCCAGGAAGAATCTACAAACTTTTGTATTACATTTTTTTAAACTTTTTTAAATATTTGTATCTCTTGCCTGTATTAATCAATAAATACATAAACATTTCTGGGAATTTACTTTTAACTTTCAACCTGCCGGCCCTTTATTATAATTCCTGGTTGTCTGCGGGTCTTACCTGCTCATTCCCGGGATGTTTCCCCAGAAGCAGCGCGCTCTGTGGGCTGGACTCACTTTGACAGCGTTCACCAACACAGGGTTACACTGAGGGAGAAACAACAGAGTTTAGCAGTTATTATCTGGGACTTTAAATACTCCCTGCATTCCAAATCACATACTCTTTCTTTTTACTACACTACATACTAAAGTACAGAAGAGTTTTAGTCTTTTTACTACAATACATACTAAAGCACAGAAGAGTTTTAGTCTTTTTACTACACTACATACTAAAGTACAGAAGAGTTTTAGGGCCACAGACAGGAGAGAAAAAAAATCAGATAACGAAGATTTTTTTTCATTATGTCGAGAAATGTCAAGAATAAAGACGAATACTCCAAAATGCTATAGGAGTTAGTGGGGGCATTCATGTATTTTCAGCTTTCTACAATACACGTGCATGTATTGGGACATCCTAAATCTTTGGCTCACTAAATAGTAGAGAAGTATGGTGATTGGAATGCAGGGACTGTGAGTTGGTTTAACAATGCTGCTAGGAAGGAAGAAATAACTGGGCAAGGGAAAAGGAAGGACAATAAACTCGGGTTGGACAGTAGTAGTTTAATGTAATAGATATCGTAGGTCATAATATTTAGTATATTTTGCACAGTGAGAAGGAGAGAGAGATGTATCCTCACCTCTAGGAAGCGACAGATGTTGACTTTGTCGTGTGTGTTCATGAAGACCACGTTCTCAAAGAGCCAGAAGAAGGGTCGAGGGTCTTCCTCTTTGGGCTTCAGCAGCTGCAGGATGCGGTAATACTCAAAGAACAGTCTGCCGGTGCCCTCTGCAGGAGAGAGGGGGAATTACATGATTAATTTTTTTGTTTATTACATATTGTTTGGTTTTCATGTTCATATTGTTTCAGATTTCATATTTTAAAGCACAGAGTAAAAGATTTAAACACTCGAAACGGCCTACTAACGTCCTCCCTCCTACATACTCAACCTGAATATACAACATACTGTCTGACTGTGTTAACCCGGTTTAATGTGTTAATATAGTAAAACATAATGTATAGTATAATGAGGAGAGAGAGAGATGTGGCAGTACTCAAAGAACAGTCGGCCGGTGCCCTCTAGAGGAGAGAGGGGGAATTACAAGATTAATTTTTTCACCTAACTTTAATTTATACTTAATTATACTTATACTATATTCAACTCATTTGTCGTATGCACATTAACAATCACAGCAGCAGTGGTTGACAATATCTAAAAGTTTTCTATTTACAAACATGTCACCGTAGCACCTCTCCGAGCGAGAATCAACCACTTTTCCTTTCTTTTTAAGATTATATTTTGGCGT
>CASHTC010000231.1:205916-227829 GCA_949357725.1 Hyperoplus immaculatus
GGAGAATGCCTAGGCTGTGAATGAACACTGGGATTTATTTCAGCGCACACACAGTACAGACAGCTAGCGGATCATGAGGAGATATTCACTGATTTTAACAAAAAAGTGATTTTGACAACAAGTGTTCTCCAGAATCACTGACTGCACCTTTAAATCCCGTCCCTTACCTCTGAGATGTTGATCCGGCTGTCTGTAAACATTCTCCTTGTCGGCCATCTTGTTATAGACTTTGTTGTAGTTTCTTTTCTTGGCCGGGACAAAGTCTGGAGACACGTCGTTATCGTATTGGTCCGACAGACTGATTTTCTTCTTCTTCTTCCATCCTCCGCCTTTAGCCTTGGTACTGCCCCACCCCGAATGCCTATACTCTTTCTCCCTGTCCCAAGCTGGCTTAGCTGGCTTCTCCTTGGCTAATTTTGGGACTTTTGGCGCTAATTTAAAGGGTTCTTCCCATGTGTTTTTGCCGCCATTGTTGATATCGTTTAATTTCACAGTAGGCTGCAGTCTGAGTTTGTCTTGCAGTTCGGGGTGGATGGGTTTGTTCACCGGCGCGGTGGAGTTGAGGCCGTGTGGGGAGGAGTTAGCTTTCAGGAAGGATTTCTTCTTCACCTTCGGTCGGCTGTGTGGTTTACGAACAAAACCTGGACACAAGGAAGTGATCATTATAAACATGGGACCTTCAGATGTTTGGCATTTAAAGGTGCTCCAAGGGACTTTCAGTTTGTGTTCATTCTAGCGCCCCCCTTTGGACAAAAGCGGTAGTGTTTTTACTACACCAGCTGTTGTTCCTGGGTGAGCGTATAACCATGACAAAGGCATTAACTATATAAAAATAGCATTCTTTGCACTGATGGTCTTGTTTGCCGTTACATGTAATTCATGATCATCAGAGGAAAAATTAGTAACCTTTGACCTCCAAAATCTTACCAGTTTATCCTTGAATTAGTGTCAATATTTGTGCAAAGTTTGAAGTTAATCCCTCAAAGCGTTCCTGAGATATTGCTCATTAATGTCCATGATGTTCCTACCGTTAGTATCAGCAGCCTGCTTGAGCCCCTCCGGTCCTGAGGGGTTGAACCCTCCAAACGCCCAGTCCAACATCTCTTTGACCAGCTCTTCTCTGTCCTCATCAAACGCTGAGAACTCTTTCCTACAGCGAAGAGACGCCTCCTGATATACACACAGAGACACAGAGAGACAGACAGGCAGACAGACACAGACAGACAGACAAACACAAACACACAGAGAGAGAGAGAGACACACACACACACACACACACACGCACGTTAAAGGACAAATAAGCATACCTACAAACACTTCTAGAGGTGAGAAGTTATTTTGATATACAGACATAAACAGCGCCATGAAGAAGAAAAACTAAAAGGTTTCTTAGAAGTTTCACATAAAACGGATTGATTGATATTTATGTATGAGTTTTTATGTAGCTGTCGTCAGCATTTTTGCCCAAGACAAAATTCCTTTGTGACAATAAATGATATCTTATTTTATCTTGGACCAACTGCTAACAGGCACCCAAACTAGACCTGGGTTCACTCATTTTGATCTGAATGTTTTAATAGTCTTTGTCAGCTTGTTGTGTATTTGCATTGTGTTTTGTGTGTGTATTGTATTTTTACTCGACACATCATTGTTAATGAGGGTATAGTTTAGTTTAGTTTAGTTTTATTTGTGCAGATAAACAAGATTAAAATGGCAAGAAGATGCACATAGACATACATAAATGCAGGGGTGGGACAAAAGAATCCCCGAAGGGCTTATAAAGGATGTCCACCTGACATTAAAATAAAATAAGGTATCGAAATAAAGTAAAAGAAAAAAGACAAACAAAAATTAAATTAAAGAGCTAAAACAGCTACACAGGGTCACACCTCAGTTGATCTTTCGAGGACATATAAAGGAAAAATAACTAAAAAGCAGTGAGAGACACAGACCTGTAGGGACATGTAGATTGCCTCTCGGTACGTGGCGAGGATGGCGAAGGAGTTGGAGCAGAAGTGTCGGCTGAAGGTAGAGAACGGTTTGAGAGTCTGAATGCTGACCTGGGAACAGAGATTATATTATGATTAGTTTAAATTATATATCTCAGTGACTAGGCAAGTGAAAAATACATAACCCTTACCCTAACCCTCTGACCCTTTATAAAACAGAGATGTCAACATTCAGCAAGGATGTTTATTTTAGATTAATTTCATTTGATATGAATATAATGAATCTAAAATCTATTACTTTTTTAATAAAATTACAGAAAAAAAATAAAATTTTCATTGATATTCTATATTTTTTTAGATACACCTGCATGAACTGTAAAAACTTGATGGGCATATTTCGATGTTACATCCTACTCAACAGGGAGTACATGTTATTATTATTATTATTATTATTATTAATAATAATCTGACTGACCTGTGAGGACATGTTCTGTCCGTACCAGTCGACCATTTTCTTCCCTGGAGCTTCAGTCCCTCCATCGATCACGACGGCCGGCCAGGGAGAGAAGCCTTCTACCTGGGCCCAGACCAGGTCACCTTTGGTCACCTGGAACACACAGACAGAGTCAGACACAAACACACACACACACACACACAGACAGTACAGACAGACAGACAGAGAGAGAGAGACAGACACACACACACACACACACACAGTCACATACATACAGAGAGAGAGAGACACACACACACAGAGGGATAGACACATACAGAGAGAGAGACACAAACACACAGCGCAGAGACACAGACACAAATGATGTCAGTGCTCATTCACACCTGCCTTGTTTAATTCAGTTGAAATCGAACCCAGTTCCCTCCAAAGATATTTCACATGCGACATAAAAACCAAACAAACTCACATTTGACATTCTGGAAGGAGATGTTTGGATTTTCCGTTTCTGAAAAAATAACAAGAAGGATTCAATCGATTATTGAAAAAATGTAAAAAGTGGACGATTAAATTTCTATCAACTCACTGATTCATTGACACATTTTGTAGCCCTGAATATATTCTCTGAACAGTTCATGAAACCAATTTTTTTTTTTTATGTATTGAAGGTGCAGTGTGTAATATGACATCATCAAGAAAGTTCTACAAAGTTCTAGAATGCAACGCTCCCTGGGTAAACCCAACCCTTTAGAATAATAACAGAAGCTACAGTGGCCTTCAAGGACAAGAACAATTCTTAATTTTAAACAATGCACCTGATGACATTCCAACTATGACACTTTCAAGATGGCGGCACTAGGCCTCGGTCCAAAATATGCAGAAATATGGACATATATGACACCCTTTCTTTCTAAGGGAAAAAATAATAATTTAAAAAAAAAATGTCAGCTATTATGCACTAAATTAAATGTACTTATGGATATTATAATTACTTTCTACAAAATCTGCTAGGAAATAAAACCCAAAATTCTACACACTGCAGGTTTAAATTGAGAATGAAGAAGAAATAAATGTAAGTTTGGTTTGCTAGCCAACACAAAATATTAACCGTTGGAAACATTTGGTTACTTTTACTACTAGACTCTATGTATATATTAAATTAGGCTATTACTAGTACAAATGACAGGTTTACCATTCTCCATATTATCTGAATACAATTGATTTTACCAGTGTTTCTGTTGAGCGTGGAGGAGTGCTTGCTGAAACCATTTCTTCATCACTGTCATCTTCACCGACAACATAAACAGACTCGGCCTGTAGCGTCTTTGTAGCCGTTTGACCTGCAAAACAGTGAAAATGAGCAACTGTATCTACTGCACTATAAATCCTGAATATGCATATACAGCGGGGGCAAAAAATGAAGAGACCGCTCTGGATTTTTCTTAAATCTTTATCTCTACATTACTTATTGAAAATGCTCTAAATGACAATATTTTTTATCGTGAATTTGGTAGAAATGTTGTCAGTAGTCTTTATTATAAAACCAAAATGTTCATTCTACTCAAACATATGGCTATAAATAGTAAAACAAGAGACACTGAACATTTGGAGTGGTCTCTTCATTTTTTCCAGCGCTATATAAAAGTGAACCCCTGGCCGGCCCGTTAAAACTTTGTTTATACTGTCGGAAAATTTAAATTTAAATTCTAAAAAAAGCGGCATCTACTCCCTACATCTGCTCCCTTGCTAACTCCTTCCTTTAAGTAGAATTTACAGAAGCTACGGTGGCCTTCAAGGACAAAAAGCTAGTTACTATAGATGGCATCATGCACCACTGCCTCAAGTCTTTCCACAATATCAAGTGATCATATTGGATAGATAAGGGTTGGCTATTGGATGCAGACATTATGAGGTTTGGACCTTTTGGTAACTGGACCCGTTTCAATTTTATCTGAAGAACCCTGTCGAATGTCGTCTCCTCCTGTCTCCCCATATCCACTCTCTCTCTCACTGCTGTCAAAAACAAAAAAAAAGATTAAAAGACCTTAAAAAATATATTTAAAAATAAAAATATATATACAGTTGAGGACAAAATTATAAGCCCCAGTAAGAAAATTTCACTTTTTCAATTATTATAATTTTTCAAAGAGAGCAAGGCACTTCTAACACAGCTTTTCGAAACATCCTTCTTTTTTTTTTAGGGGGCTATTCATTTTGTCCTCAACTGTATGTCTTACTATTGGCCTTTCTTATTGGCTATTGGGTGCAGACATTATGAGGTTTGGACCTTTTGGTAACTGGACCCGTTTTAATTTTATTTGCAGAGCCCTGCTGAACAGGCTTGACTCTGGGCCGGGACCTTCTCTGCATATCGTCTCCTTCTCTCCCTCCATTTACACTCTCTCTCTCACTGCTGTTAAATTAGAAAAAGGTTAAAAGACCTTAAAAAAAATATATCTTTAAAAATAAAATATTGTTTGTGGCATAAGTTGTTTTTTATCTGTTCTTTTCACTTCAACCTGTGTGTAACAAAGTAACAACCTGGCACCTGTCATACTATAAAACCAAGTAAAGAGATTTTGATTTAAAAAATAAAATAAAAAATTATTAAAATATATATATTTTTTATATTTAAAATAAATAAATATCAAAAATAGTTTAAATTAAATTACAATAAAAATTATTAATAATTTAATAAATAATAAATTATTCAAACTTACCCTTTTCTCTTTCTTTTACTTGACTGTGAGCAGTACCGGGAAGTCTTCTGATCTGACACATCTTGGACCTTTGAACGACTTCGATCACGTCTGGCAGAAAACCGAAAGAACACAGACACAATGGTTATTATCAACAGCTTGAAGCATTAAAGGTGCAGTCAGTGATTCTGGAGAACGCTTGTTGTCAAAATCGCTTTTATCCAGTGTTACTATACAGCCTAGGCTCTGTAAACGGGAATGTTGCTAGCTACGATGGCCATACCAGTTTACAGAGCCTAGGCTGTGAAATAAATTTAACACTGGCCTTTTTTCAGTACGGACAGGTAGCCGATCATGAGGACCTATCCATTGATTTTGACAAAAAATTGTTTATACAAAAGCACTCTCCATAATCACTGACTACACCTTCAACATAACATAACTTAAAGCATTACTTCCCCACCAAGCCCCAACCTCAGCCATTTTTACCGGCATCCAATAAGGAAGTGACCTACAACTGTAGTAACCAGAAAGTGCCACTGGGGGTGGCGCCAAGACGAGCAGTTTTTCTTTGACTCACTTGTTAGATAGGCCGTTTTCAAAGTCTTATTAAACCTATTTACAGCCTCGGCCACAAAACCATTTTAGTCTGTATGTTTAGGTCATATCTCCATGACAACACTGAGGGGGGTGAATTTTTTTGGCCCACGCTAGTTTTTATTCTTTTGGAGGTTAAAATGTATTGGCGCGATCTCTTGAGTGACAGCTCTCCGCCCGTTGTCCCTCACTTTGCCTCGGAGGTATTACGTCAGCTATCTCCCTCCCCCCGACGTGAAGTCGATTCCCCTTTTCGGCAAGAGGAGTGAGGCGGAGTAAAAATCTCACAAGAGGGCGACGCGCACAAACCAGGATTATTGTATGCCGTGTGAATAACTGAGGTCAGCCCGGATGCTACATCCATAATATTTACTATCTATGTTCCCCACACACACACACACACACACACACACACACACACACACACACACACACACAAACACACAAACACACACACAGTGGACTATCTCACCAGAGGAATTATCCGTGTCGTTTGATTCGTCCGTGCTGCCGTAGCGTTTTCTACGACTAATTTGGGGATTAAAATCTTCACTGTCTTCAGTAGCAGAAGAATCATCCTCATCTGTCTCGTCTTCCATCTTGTCTTCGCGATAACGTGATTGGTTGTTCAACGGTCGCTTGGTTACGGCCTGTACCGGTCGCTTGGTTACGGCCTGTATCGGTCGCTTGGTTACGGCCTGTACCGGTCGCTTGGTTACGGTTGGGTTGTTACGGGGTGTTGCAGCGGTTGGGATGTTGTCTTTGGGAGTTGTTACTTCCGGCTCGTCATGTACAGCAGGCGCCTTAGGGGATTCCTTGTAGCTGAACATCTAGAGACAGGAACAGACAGACAGACAGACAGACAGACAGACAGACACAGGCAAATGTCTTTATTGAACTATACACTCAAGAAGTAAGCAAAGAAACTGTGCCTAAAATGACAAAATTTAGCTGATATTACAAAATCCAAGCAGTGGCACTAGCATGTCTTGAACGGGCCACATCACCTTTGGTGAGAAATTAATGAAAGGTTCACACATCTGAAACTAAAAAAATTATAAGATCCTTTATAATACAGCCAAGACCAATAGTTAGTCCGGACTGGCAGAGAATTTACAACCAGAATGTTCATTTGTCAACCCTCACCTTGTCAAAGACTTGTGTCTGTCGCAGAGTGTCCGGTAGAGCCAGCAGGATGAGGAGGAGTCTACGCAGGTTAGAGTACGGTCTGATGCCCTGCAACATCTGGACAACACACACAGAGAACAGAGAACACACACACACACACACACACACACACACACACACAGAGAATGACATTTCATTTTCAGTATCAGTACTTTTCCTGCACTGACTCAACTGCAGTTAAAGGTGCAGTGTGTAATATTACATCATCAAGAAAGTTCTACAAAGTTCTAAAATGCAACACTCCCTGGGTAACCCCAACCCTTTCGAATAATAACAGAAGCTACAGTGGCCTTCAAGGACAAGAACAATTCTAAATTTTAAACAATGCACCTGATGACATTCCAACTATGACACTTTCAAGATGACTGCACTAGGCCTTGGTCCAAGATATGCAGAAATATGGACATATATGAGACCCTTTCTAAGGGAAAAATAAATAATTCGAAACATTTTTTTCAGATATTATGCACTAAATTAAATGTACTTATGGATATTATAATTACTTTCTACAAAATCTGCTAGGAAATAAAACCCAAAATTCTACACACTGCAGGTTTAAAAGATCATAATGAACACAAAATGGAAAAATAAATATTTTTTTTTAACAGGGTAGAAACATTTATAATTCTGTGATTGCAGGGAGAATTATTTTTTTATTTTTGACTGTTGATATCAACTGTGAAATCGTGTCAGGCATACACATGTATTCATTCAAGTAACCACAGCTCAAACTATCTTTAAATAACCCTCTTTCATTGCATGTTGTTGTTACCAAGCCCCAACCTCAGCGATTTTTACCAGCATCCAATAAGGAAGTGACCACAACTGTAGTAACCGGAAGTGCCACTAGGGGGGTGGTACCAAGACTGAGCCATTTTTCTTTGACTCACTTGTTAAGTTTTCAAAGTCTTATTAAACCTATTTACAGCCTGGTCCACAAAACCATTTTAGTCTGTATGTTTAGGTCATATCTCCATGACAACACTGAGGGGGGTAAATTTTTTCGGACCACGCTAGTTTTTATTTTATCGGAGGTTAAAATGTATTGCCGAAATCTCTTGAGTGACAGCTCTCCGCCCGTTGTCCCTCACTTTGCCTCGGAGGTATTCTTTAGCTATCTCCCTCCCCCCTCACAAAGTGACGACGCGCACAAACCAGGATTATTGGATGCCGTGTGAATAACTGAGGTCAGCCCGGATGCTACATCCATATTATTTACTATCTATGGTTGTTACCTTTCCCCAGCTGAGGTCCTTTTCTGTCCTGTTGGTCTGTTTCATCTTCTCTATGAAGTACTTGTAGTCCTGATACAGCTGCATTCTGTCATGTGAACGCGCCTCAAACAGGCCCAGGTTGACCCCCAGCTGACCTACCATGTCGTAGTGGGATTTAGTGTTCTGTAAGGGACACAGACAGACATACAGAGAGAGAGAGAGACAGACAGATAGAGAGACAGACAGACAGACAGACAGACAGGCAGACACACACACACATATTAATATTTGTATTTCCAAATGGGGACAGCAGACCCGTGTTAGAATCCAGCCCGGGTCGTTCTCTGCATGTCATTCTCCTCTCTGACACATTTCATCTCTGTCTCTACAACACTGTCTAACAAAAGCAAAAAAATGCAAACAAAAAAATATATTAGCAAAAAATAAATCTTCATTCTTACGTCGATCTTAGCCGGGTTTTTCAGCACTTTTCCGATGTTCCTCATAGCCAAGTCTCCGAGCTGCTTGGGAATGCTTTCCACTAGATTGCTCAGGGCGACTTTATAGAAGGTAACTGCGTTCTGCTGGAAGTCCCTCCTCTCCTTCTCCCCCAGATCAGCGACAGACGAGGCCCAGAGAAAGTCTCTGGCAGCGGGGCCGATGTTACGCTCCGTCATGGGTAGCACCTGGAATGGATCCATTTGATAAGCACAATTAAAACAACTCCTCACGATGAATATTGAATATATCTCCTCACAATCTTACTGTGTGTGTGTGTGTGTGTGTGTGTGTGTGTGTGTGTGTGTGTGTGTGTGTGTGTGTGTGTGTGTGTGTGTGTGTGTGTGTGTGTGTGGACATATAAAACACATAGACAAACCAGATCAATATTGTAAATAAGAAACTGTTCTTAATGTTTTATCTGAGAAAATAAAGGTTAAATTTTTTTATTATTAAAAAAATCCTCTTACCTGCTTGTTTCCACCAGACACAAACAATATTTCATAACATACAAATTAAAATTCTAAAATAAATTACACTGAACCCCAAATTGCTCCTGATAGTTAGCCTGATATCGGTGTATGAATGTGTGTGTGAATGGTGAAGTGGGAATGGGAACAGGTCTCCCTTGAAAAAGAGTCTCCGGTCTCAATGGGATTTACCTGTAAAAATAAAGGTTTTAAAAAAAAAAAGAGAAAAAAAAAAGAAAAAGACCTGTCCTCTTACCTGCTTGATGAGTGGCAGCACACGTGGGTTTAGATCCCTCAGAAAGCGCTCTGCTACCTCGGGCGTCAGCAGGCTCGTGGCGTAGCAGTTCAGCAGCATGGAGATCAGCTGTAGCTCCATGGTCAGCTCCACTCTGCCGTACTGCTGCAGCTCCTGAAGCGCTCTGAGAGGCTCCAGTGTGTGCGACAGAAAGAGGAAATGCAGCCTGACTTTATAGCACATAAGCTGGGCTCTGATTCCCTCGCCATCCGCCCCCAAAGACTTAAAATAATCCACCAACTCCCTCCACGTCGAGACCATCTTTTGAACTGTGTTGATGATGAAGAGACACTGTGTAGCGATGGGTTGAGACGGCTTATACGCCTCCTGTGGGGAAAACAATGCCTTCAAAGAGCCATTACCAAAAGAGGACGTTGAGTAGTGTCGGTGGATACTTTGAATCAAGTCCACGATGCTAGGAAAGGCGGCAGTGAGACCGGCTTGGCACGCTCTTGCTGCCATGCCCGGGACCCCGCACAGAGAAATAAGCCTGGGATTGAAGGCTCGGAGCTGGGCCATAAACACCCTGCCCACCTGTTGGTCAGTGGCGTTACAGTAGAACACAGCCAGGTTGTTCAACGGGAAATAATTCATCTTGAGCATGTCGATTAGAAACTGCGCGTCGGTGCTAGCGCCCGCGACAATGTCCACGCCCATGTCAAGACTCATTTGTAGCGTGTTGAGTAGCCGTACAACAGTAACGCCCGAGCTGAGATCCAAGTAGCCTATTAGGACGACACTAGTGCTCTCCCCTCCGACCACTTCCACTCCCATGTACAGATACAGGCAGTACGGGGAGCGGTAGCAACCTTCAACAATGTCCTTAGGAACCGTTTGACCCAAAATGGTGGCCATTGAATCCGAGTCTGTGTCCCCATTGTTAGTACAGTATCTTTTGACAAAACTCAACATGTTATCACCACTTCGACTGTCCCTTTGAGTTGTATTGTCTACTGCAGCTGCTGTAACTACTAACGCAGCGGGCTGTGGCATATTGTTTACCACCAGTACGTGAGTTTCAACATTAACTGTTGTTGGTTGTGTTGTTGTTGTTGTTGTCGTCTCCATGGTAACAGTGTTCTCCTCTGATGTCACATCCACAAAGTCGTCATCATCATCAGATATCAATACTATGACATCATCGTTCTTGGACACATTCTGTTTGTCTTTGATTGGCGTTTCTTCACTTTTAATTGGTGATTCTATTTCTATACTTGGCATTTGTATTTCTATACTTGGCATTTCTTTTTCTTTACTTGGTTCTTCCATGTTTTCTACCTCGACTGGCTTTGGTGTCTGGGAGGGAACACAACCTATGGTCAGAGGTGGAGAGTAAAGAGACACATCTTAAAACCAATTAAGACATTTTAAGATTGTTTTTGAGATGTCCATGTGAAAGTGCTTGGACCAAAATTAAAAAACTGATGTATTTGTTGTGTGTCATTGTACAATTAAATAATCAAGCACTGACCTTGCAAATTCTCCTTCGGCATTTCTTTCTCTTGATTTGATTCCTCCATGTTTTCTACCTCCACTGGCTTAAGTGTCTGGGTGGGAAAAACACCTACGATGGGACGAAAAGAGACATATTTTAAATACAAAGAAGACCTTTTAAGAGTGATGTTGAGATGTCCACGTTAAAATATGCTTCTTAGACCAAAATTTCATAACTGATATGACCTTGCATATTGTCCTTTGGCATTTCTTTCTCTTTACTTGGCGATTCGCTTTGTGTACTTGGTTCCTCCATGTTTTCTACCTCCACTGGCTTGGGTGACTGGGCGGGAACACCACCTATGATAGGAGTAAAGAGACATATTTTAAATGCAAATAAGACCTATCAACATGTTTTTGAGATAGCCATGTAAAAGTGCTTGGATCTTTACTTGGTTCCTCCATTTTATTTTATTTTTTTAACCTTTATTTATACAGGTAAATCCCATTGAGACCGAAGACTCTTTTTCAAGGGAGACCTGTTTTCCTTTCCCACGTTACCATTCACACACACATTCATACACCGATAGCAGCAGGCTAACTATCGACATTCACACTTTTTAAGAATATTGTTGTTACTTCTTCATTAATAGTATTGTTGTTTGTTTGTATTATAACTTATAAAATATCAAAATCAATACGCAGATGTTCAGAAAATCTTTTTTATTGTTTATGGGATGAGCTAGTCTTCCTGGGGTCCACAAAAAAAATCACTTAACAATGATAAACTAAAAACATTGTACACTCATTATACAAATCATCAGAAAAATATTCAGAATAAGTTAAGAGTGTGTTATCCCCGCTCTGCCCCATTTCACCTCTGTCTCTTCACTCTATCAATAAAGCATGACAAATGCAAAAAAAAAATAAAAAATCATAAAAAAAAAATAAAATAAAAAAAGTGTGTTATCCCACCTGTAGCTATGGTCTGCCCCTCTGTGTTCTGCAGCGCTTTGTACGGCCCTCTGTCGTGGTTGTTCTTGTCAAAGAAAAGTTTGAACCACTGAAGGAAAGCCAGAGACATGGTCGGGTTACTCTGCATCAGGGCCTCAGTCGGGACGTACTGGAGGGAGGGAGTGAGGGAGGGAGGGAGGGAGGGAGGAAGGGAGGGAGGGAGGGAAGCAGGGAGGGAGAGAGAGAGAGAGGGAGAGGGAGAGAGAGAGAGAGGGAGGGAGGGAGGGAGGGATGGAGGGAGGGAGGGAGGGAGGGAGGGAAGGAGAGAGAGAGAGCGAGAGAGAGAGAGAGAGAGAGAGAGACAATTGGTTCAAGTCTCATACATTATTTTATTTCGGTTTTTTTTAACCTTTTATTTATACAGGTAAATTCCTTCATTTGAAATCAGAGACAGCTGTTCCTTGTTTGTGTGTTTTTGTTGTGTTAAAAAAAAAGTAAGAATAAAAAGCAATAATAAAATGCAGAACGAAAACGCATTGATTTGATACTCACTCGCAGCACTCCCACTGTCTTGAACGCATCTTCCAGTAAACTGAAGTTGTAGATGGCGTCTGTTGTGTTGTTGCTCCGGAAACGGACCTCTGAAACATCCAGGATCCCGGGAAACAACCGGTCCATAAGCAGGCAATACGTCTCACCTGGACACACAGACACACACACACACAGTTAGACAAACAGACAGATAGTTAGACAAACAGACAGACAGACAGTTAGACAGACAGACAGACAGACAGACAGACAGACAGACAGACAGACGCACAATGTTCTTAATTCCAAAACACAATCTTAAAAGGTGCTCATAGGAACTTTCAGATTTTGTTCATACATGCCCCCCTTTGGACAAAAGCGGTAGTGCTTTTACTAGGACAGCTGTTGTTCCTGGGTGAGCGTATACCCATGACAAAGGCATTAAGAAAAACTATATAAAAATAGCATTCTTTGCACTGATGGTCTCGTTTGCTGTTACAGGATGTTGCTTTTGAAGAATACTCAAAAGACACTTTAAAAAAACACATATAGTGCTGAGGGTTAGTGCCTACCTGTGCATAGCTGCTCCACCTTGGTGACGCTTGTGTGTAGACATTTATTGAGCCACGCCAGCAGTTTGTCAGGAACCCCGATGCATCTCGTATTCACAGGGACATTCACTGCCACGTACATCTCCTACGGGGCTGGACCTGCACAAACACCCCACAAAATATGGCTTTACATCGGGCCAAACAAAGACAAATATTAAACAAATCAAATAGGCCAAAACGTAGACAAGACAATCAATATACGAAATCAACAACTTTGGTTAGAGGTGGAAGCCAGCGATATTGGAGCATGATTGTTGTAAATAAAATCTCCCCACGATACTATGCTTTAAACCTGCAGTGTGTAGAATTTTGGGTTTTATTTCCTAGCAGATTTTGTAGAAAATAATTATAATATCCATAAATACATTTAATTTAGTGCATAATAGCTGATTTTTTTTTGAATTATTATTTTTTTCCTTAGAAAGGGTCTCATATATGTCCATATTTCTCCATACTTTGGACCAAGGCCTTCTCACCGCCATGTTGAAAGTGTCATAGTTGGAATGTCATCAGGTGCATTGTTTAAAATTTAGAATTGTTCTTGTCCTTGAAGGCCACTGTAGCTTCTGTTATTATTCGAAAGGGGTAGGGTTACCCAGGGAGCGTTGCATTTTAGAACTTTGTAGAACTTACTTGATGATGTCATATTACACACTGCACCTTTAAAAACATATGTACTGTTAGTGCACTGAAAAAAGTGTTAATACACTGCTTGCATGTTGCTAATGTCGGCTATGGTGGACACACATTTGTTTACATCAGTTTAAAGATTCTAGTCTGGGTAGATTAACACTAGATTTTTTTCCAGCATACACAATATCGACAGGTATCGGAATTGACAACAAGCATTCCGCAGAATCGCTGACTCAACCTTTAAGAAGTCACATTTCTAAACACAATAATGTAGCATAAATATTTCAATACATTTTAATAGGAAGTTGACTGTCCCAAAGCAAACTGCCAAAAATCCAGGTACAATATCAGCTTGTGATATTGCAGACATGTTTTTTGTATGGCTTTTTAGGTACGTCCTACACAGCTCACAAACATGTTATGACCTCTTGGGGGGCATTTTCATGCAAGAAATGCTGCATTCAAGTAACGTCAAAGTGCCGTTCATTTCAGATTCCTCAGATAAAACGCAAGCTACTGCAATCTTAATGAGACGTGCTCCAACGGATTTAACTCCTTTAAGTTCACAACAGGTTATTCTTTTGATAACAATGACAACTCTAAGTTAAATTAGCTAAAAACGTTTTCTCGCGGCTCTTAAAATAATTTGTAGAATGTTTTCATAGCTTACTAACACACGACCAGTTGAAACTACGTACGAAGCATAACATCTTCGAAATGCGTTTTCATAATTAACCGAAGTACATTTATTACGTTATTTTTGACTCAACATTTGTGCATAACATTGCATTACATTCCTAGAACCATTTATCGTTTGTATCCAATGAAGGAAAATGTTACTTGTTTTTAATCCAATCACATTAAAGCGAGATAGCGTCTTAACCAATGAAATCAACGGATTCTGATCACATGATTTTTAGAACACAGGTCATTCGCGTAAACCCGATTTAAAAATAAGAGTGAAATTCTTACAACCGAACTCATTTCGGCTCAGATCAGCTGTTTATAGCCACTTTATAACAACAACAACATTGGCTGAAAGCGAAGCCAATGGTGGAAAGTTAACCAACAATCGTCAACAGGCTATGGGTCTGTGTAAGGTCCAATTCAAACAACATTACGTAAACAATGAGCCATGTGTAAAAGAGCAATATAACATCACGTCCAATCTGATTCACTCACAAATCCGTCGCTGCGAATTGACTACGTAATAAAAAACAAACTAAACAAGTGTAATCACTGTATGTGATTTAGCTAAATATATGTGTTTATGTGACGTTGTTTTGAATGAAGAATTGAAAGACGTTAGCCGTTGATTGTGGCTAGTCAACGCAGCTAGCTAACCGTGAATTCTTTAGCGCTGAATCGAAACGTTGACGTTAAAATACGACATATTCAAAGCGCGACTCAGCTTAAACGCACATTTTACAAACAGTGTTCTATCAAATGAATAAATAACCGAAAAGTTGAGTTGTAACATGAAGTTAACACATTTAGAATGGGATGGAGGACCGTCGTGTACTCACCTTCTCCGTGTGGCTCTTCACAGCTCTCAAACTCCGCGGCGACTGCCCCCTCCAGCCCCCGAGTCACGCCCTCATTCCGGGCTCATCCAATGTCACCGCCCTATCAAACTCAAATGTTTTGTAAAACGAAATATCAGCAATATAATGTTGTATAAACTAACAGAAATAGTAAGTCTACTATCATTAATGTGATATTGATATGAAAATAACCTCATATAACAGCCAACTTACGTATTTTACGAACAACCACAGTTTAACTGTTGTGTTTAAACGGCTCTGTTAGCATGCTAAGCTAAGTAGGCTACCATTAGCTTCCATAGCTAATCTTATAATAGCTATAGCGGACACATTGCCAGCCCCTTACCAGCGGTAAAGCTTCATTTATATATGTAGCTAAACTTATTATGTTACTTTGTATTTTTTAGTGTGTAATATTTGACTTCAACAAAAAACAACACCAAAATGAAAAGTTTCATGAACCCAACTGCCCTGCCCTCAGCAATACATCAAACATAACAAGTACTAAAAGAAAGTTTTTTTTAAAACAAAATGACTGTTAATGAATACGTCAATTACATTTTTACAAATCTACTTTTTTAATTATATTAATTGTTATAAACAACACAAGCTGGAGGGCTAGGAACTCCCACTAAGTGCAAGCTTTGCTCAGCAAGCACTCACAACTGAGTCGGCACAACATCAACTGAAAGTTGCTCCAAAATGAAGAAACTTTTGGAATATGTAGGATAATATAAAGTCATGTGTAAAATACTTAGACTAAAATGATATCATATGGATAATTGACAGAGACGCAAACAGCAAACAGTAGGGGGCAGAAGGCAGCAAGACGCCGTAGATGTGTCTGGTCTGCCAAATAAAATAAGCAGAAGAAGAAACTCAACTGCCTTTAAAACCGCCAAAATATCTCTCAAAGAAGAAGAACCTCACTTGTCTAAAAGGAGAAGAGAAATAGGGAGTAAAAAAAGGAAAAGCATCAAAACAACTACAGGCAAGGATTTCATTTTGAGAACAAGACGTTTAATTACGAGAAAATAAGCCATTGTGTAAAGGCGCTTTTGTGTGTATATGAACGCGGGCTTGTTTTACGTTATTTTAGCGGGCTAAGCACCTTTAGCTCAAATGTAGCATCACCGTGAGAAGCGCTTGTTCGAGGCCGGGCTACACCTCACCGTTCTGGGCGAGGCCTCTGCTGTAGACCGCCGATTTAGCTGCCGGTGGACGGAATAACGGTCATAAGCTAACCCAAGCTAGCGATGCTGCTTGGTGTATTTTGGGGCGGGGGGAAAGCCGGTGACAGCAAAAGTAGCTATTGTAATAGCTGCATGTTAGCCCCAAATGCAAGGAAAATAGCCCAGAAATGGTCAATTATCCATCAATATCGTGTTAGTTTCAATTTATTGGTTAGCTGCTTTGCCACGCTAGACATTTTGGTTGCTTAGTGAATTTACCGGTTGGCTAACTGCAGCTAACGGTCGCCCCATGATTGTAATCGGCGCCTTGTTGCTTCTAAATGCTACTTTATGTATAAGAAAATAACTATGGAAATGTTAATACTGCGGCCATCATCCATTAAAAATATGTAGTGTCAGTTATTTAATGGTTGACTGGACATCTTAAATTGTTGTTTTGTTTGCTAGCTTTAGCATATTTGGGTGTGCCTACAGTATTGTCGTCAGTGTAAATTAATGTGTTATTGACTGATGGGTGCCACTGGCTAGCTAGTGCAACACTGTGTAAGGAAGACGTCATGTTTGTTGTACTTGGAGCTGTAATTAGTTGACTGAATATTACTTATAATTTGAAACTATTGTATGATATATTAATTGCTTTTTAAATGTATTTTTAAAGCAAATATTCCAAGTTTAAACTGCTTACAGCTTTTGAAATGTGAAAATTTTATGAATATCTCTTTTGTTTTCTTGGGAGTCTTGGGCCAAAAAAGGAATTTGAAGACATTAACTTGAGCTTTTTGAGATAGTCATGGTGACATTTCACCGTACTGTATCAAAATATTAATTGAGGATATACTCAGCAGATAAATTGAGAACTAAAAACAAAGATTGCTTGCAATTCTGTGTTGCTAAGATAAAAAGCAAATTGTTTGTAAGAACTGTTTTTATTAGAATTTGCCTCCACACAGATAAAATCAGAATAAACAACTACATTTGCTTTGTGTGTGTCGGCGAAACCAGTTTATTAAGTAACATTCCTTGTACTAATAATAATGCCACAAAACATGTGAATTTAACATTGTATCTCTTCCTATCTGCTGCTATGTTTTGCTTGTGAGCAGTTAGTTTGTCTATTCTTTTTAAAGATATTTTTTGGCATGTTCAAGCTTTATTAGATAGCACAGAGTTGAAATGGGGAGACACAGAGAGAGAGAGGGGGAGAGGGGGGATGACCTGCAGTAAAGGTCCACGGGTCAGATTTGAACACGCGACCACTGCAACGAAGGCCTGAGCCAATATGGTACACGCTCCATCCACTACACCACCGGAGCGCCCCTCGTTTGTCTATCCTAAAGATAACCCAGTCCTCATGTAAATTCTTCCTCTGTGTCTCCAGGTGACCGACATGGCTGTGAACGTTTACTCCACCTCGGTGTGCAGTGACAACTTGAGTCGTCATGAGATGTTGGCCTGGATCAACGAGTCTCTGTGCATGAACTTCAACGAAATAGAAATGCTGTGTACAGGTAAGACATCAGTATAAACTAAAGGCTAGCCTCAGTAATAAGAATATTCTACTATTCGTTCAATAGAGTTGGTATTCAAGGCTCAATTCAGTATTCGGACCCTTCATTTAAATGTATTTTATTTTATTTTTAGGGGATAGACAGTACAGTGAGTCTAGTCACAGTCCAATGTAAGTGAAAAGGTTATTTTGGGAAAAAAATGCGACTGAAAAATATTTAAAACCCCCGATTTTTTTTTTTAAATAGAAAATCTTACATAGTACAGCTTTAACAAAAGGTGATGTAGGCCAACTGTCTGTCTCTGGCCTAACCCTTTCAACTGCTGCTAGAGTGTGTGTGTGTGTGTGTGTGTGTGTGTCTTGTTCATTCTGCTTGTGTGTAATTAAAAGGCGTGTCAGGACAGAGCATGATGTCACCACAGCTGTTCTAATCCCTGATGAACTAGTATATTAGTCAGATGGATTTTCACCTATAAGAGTCAAAGGTGGAGCCATCGATTATGAGCATTGCACTCGATACTAAAACCTGTTGTTTTATCATTTTTAAAGCCTCTGCAAACCTGGTCTAAGCATTGTTAATTAATGTGGATGTCTTGCGTTGTTTAGGCGGCCATCTTAGGCTATAATGCGCCGCGGGAAACACTGTTTTACACTGAAATATTGTGATCTGTAATATTGTCATTAAAATGGTCTATTTGTACACTTTCTTTTTGCCTGGAGACGCAGATTAGTTTTTTCTGCCAACACAACATCATTATTTTTCATATTGTAGAAATTTAGTTCACGTAGTTTAGGGCTTTTGTTGTTAAAGAGGACCTATTATGCTACTTTTCTGGTCTTAATTTCTTGTTTTACACTGCTATAGAGCAACCTGACACGAATCACTTCACAAAAAACTATGTAGATTTTCGGGAAGCTCTTTCTCTTATTTTGGCGATCCAGCACATCCTGTCAACACTTGAGTGTGTGTGCTTCGGCTCCCTCCGCCTGTGCTTCGGCCATCTCCGCTCCCCTCCCCCCCCTCCTGCAAACCCCACTCCGTTGTGATTGGTTACCTTCCTTCCGGAACACTTTCAGTGGCGGGAAGCGCGAGCATGGACCTATAAGGGCGCGAGGCAGACGCGAGGCAGACGCGAACAGGGAAGTGACAGCATTACCATACATGGAAACATCTGCGTGGAGACGTCACAAAGTTTTATGCGACGGCACAAATTATGAAAGGGTAGACCGCTTTGAACACGTGACTTCTCGACTGGCTAGAATAGTGTTTAGTGCTCTGCACAGACACCCCAGACGGTCAGCAGGGAATATGTCGAAATGCATGTAAGTCATTATTTGATAATTTAGTATGGTTAAGCATGACTATGAATCATCATAACAACGTTTATAGGTCATAAAAGTCAAAAAGCATCATAGGTCCTCTTTAAAGTATTTTTTTTTGGCACACAATCTGTCCTTTTAACCATTTTACTATAGATAATTATATGTCATTTTCTTTCTCCAAGGTTCTGCCTACTGCCAGTTCATGGACATGCTGTTCCCCAACTCAGTGCCTCTGAAGAGAGTAAAGTTTGGAGCCAAGCTGGAGACTGAATACATCCACAACTTCAAGCTTCTGCAGGTTTCCTTCAAGAAGATGGGAGTCGACAAAGTAAGTATCAACACTACCCACACCTACTGTCTAGGGCCAGCCTCAAAATGAAGCACAGTAAAAGGTGAAGTCAGCGATTCTGGAGAACGCTTGTTGCCAAAATCAGTTTGTGTGTGTGTGTGTGTGTGTGTGTGTTTTAAACTGGTATGCAAACACAAAGGGGTCCATGGTAGCTAGCAAGATGCCAGCTTACAGAGCCATGGCTTTGTATTAACACTGGATTTTTTTTCACAGCGCACACACAGTACAGACAGGTAGTGTATCATGAGGAGATATTCACTGATTTTGCCAACAAGCGTTCTCCAGAATCACTGACTCCACCTTAAAACCCAAAGCTACTAAGCAATTACCTGTCCAAATATCCAAATCAAATCAAATCAGTTTTATTTGTATAGCCCAAAATCACAAACACATTTGCCTCAGTGGCTTTACATTCCATACAATATGAAACAATATGATACAATATGACACCCCCTGCCCTTACACCCTTAGCTCGGCTGAGAAAAAACTCCCAGTAAAAACCCTTTACCGGGATTAAAAAAAAATTGAAGAAATCTCAGGGAGAGTTGACAGAGTAAGGGATCCCTCTCCCAGGACGGACATGCTGCAATAGATGTCATAAGTAGAGAAAATCACGAAGGAATTTGATCATTGACCAGGTGATTACATGGTAATACCAAAGTAAAGTGCGAATAGTGTGGATGCAGGAAGACTTCAGATGCTGCCAGAGGATCCACAGCGTCTCGTCTCCACCAGGGAATCCACATCTTTATTCTCTCTATCTCCATGTTTTCTTTCTCTTTTAGATCATTCCAGTGGACAAACTGATCAAGGGAAAGTTCCAGGATAACTTTGAGTTCGTCCAGTGGTTCAAGAAGTTATTTGACGCCAACTACGACGGGAGAGATTATGACCCAGTGGAAGCCAGACAGGGCCAGGAAGGGAACGCCCCACAAACCCAGTCTGCTTTCAACAAGGCTCCTAAGAGGGTCCCAGCCCAAGGTCGGTTTACTTGGTTAGAAATTGTGATTTCTAATGTCTAATCTGAATGTATTTTATGCCCCTGTAAAGCACGTTGAATGGCCTTGTCTTTTTTTTTTTTCTTTTTTTTTTAAACCTTTATTTATACAGGTTAATCCCATTGAGACCGAAGACTCTTTTGCAAGGGAGACCTGTTCCCATTTACACGTTACCATTCACACACACATTCATACACCGATAGCAGGCTAACTATCGACATTCACACGAGGCAAGGTGGGTGAAGTGTCTTGCCCAAGGACACAACAACTATGACACAGCTGGCAGGGCGGGGATCGAACCTCCAACCCTTTGATCATCGGCCGACCCGCTCTACCAACTGAGCCACAGTCTGAATTGTGCTGTAGAAATAAACTTGCCTTGCCTTAGTCAAACAGAGTTAAATTCATAATAAGTTATTCTCGTGTTAAATCGAGACACTGCAGGAGAATAGAGTGACTTCTAGATATCATCATGAGATTTTCCCAGTTGATTGCTGACATTAACACAATTTTTTTTCCTGAAAATGTTTAAAATGATGATTTGATTAATTACGTGTACATTTGCGATCTGTAATAACCTCACATGAATGCTTCTAACGAGTACGTAAAGTTAAATTGATGTAAATTCTCTAATAACCTCACATGAATGCTTCTAACGAGTACGTAAAGTTAAATTGATGTAAATTCTCTAGAAATTGAGATTTCAGGTTCAGATTATTGAAAAAAAAAATATTTGTGTTGCGATAATGGCCTTTAAAGATGGTTCTTTAGGAGAAATATACAGACAAGGTTTAGTCCAATAAACATTTACATTCTCATTATTATTTTATATACTAGTTTAAAAGAAGACATGTAATAGAAGCCAAATAGCCAAAAATCTCAAATGTACTAGAGCTTGAAAAACAATATTCATACCTGCAATATCTAGCCATAATAACCTTCCCTTACTTGTCTTTCCAGCTACCCAGAGGCCGCCTGTTGCCAAGGTAGCGCCCAAGCTGACTCACGTCGCTGCACGGAAGCCATCGAGGGGAGGAGTCGGGGATGAGGAGAAGGCTGAGCTCCTCAATGAGGTCAGAACAACTGTAATACTTACATCAGCCCCATGGGTAGTCTTTATAGTGGGGCGGCACGGTCTTACATTTATGTCACTTGAAGTATAGACGATCACAGTTTATCATGGTATATTCATGGTATATTCATTTATCTTAAAATGAATGCTTGCAGGGTTTAACAACATAACCCATCGCCCGCTGGCCTGGGGCCAGTAAAATGATAAGCAGGGCAAGTTGATATGCCAGACCCTGGCTTGTGAAGAGGTAAGACTGGTATGGCAGCTTACTCTTGTAGTAATAGGACATCTTACATTGCTTGTAAAATAAATACAATTTGTGTTTACAAGTTGAGCACAATAACAAATGGCTTAGTATAAATCACACAGCGGACATACCGTCTATACCTACACCACACCGCAAAAA
>CASHTC010000233.1:10000-15000 GCA_949357725.1 Hyperoplus immaculatus
GCATGTGCCTCTGTGTGTGTGTGTGTGTGTGTGTGTTGGGGGGTATAATGTGCATGTGCCTGTGTGTGTGTGTGTGTGTGTGTGTGTGTTACAACCCGGCTCGGGGAAGCAACATAAAGTACACAAAAGCAAGTTAAAGGTGTAAGAAAACTGCATTTATTGTAACAAAGGTTAAATAGGTTAGGTTAAATAGGTTAAAGTGACATAAATATTCACTTAGACAACAACAATCTTGCATCTACTAAGGACTTCATTTCATGCCTGGACAGTTTTGGTCTTACACAATATATTGATTTCCCCACCCACTGTAAAGGTCATACCTTGGACTTAGTCTGCTGCTCAGGCGTCACTCCTCAAAATTGCTCTGCTGCCGACCTCCCCATCTCTGACCACAAACTTGTCTCTTTTAATCTATGTCTAACATTGTCCAAAACCAAGCAATCCCGTGTCATATCCTTCCGTAACATAAGAAATATCAACCTAGCTGACCTCACAACTGGCATTGAAAATCTCCCCATTATCACCCCCCCATACACCCCGGATCAGTTGGATGATTTGTACAATCATGGTCTCAAATCTCTGCTCAACTCACTTGCCCCTGTTAAAACCCGGCCTGTCTCATTCCCCCACTCTGCCCCCTGGTTCTCCCCCCATCTGCGCCAGCTGAAGGCCAAAGGTCGTCAGCTGGAGCGTCTTTTCAATAGCACTGGACTCACTATACATAAACAAATGCACTCTGCTCACATCCTCCATTATAAAGACGCCATTTCATCTGCCAAATCCCAATACTTTGCAGACATTATCAGTTCTGGTGCTGGGAACACCAGGGCCCTGTTCTCAGTGGTCAACAATTCTCTCCGCCCCCCTGATTTCCTTCCACCACACTTCTACTCCACTGACCACTGTAACTCCGTAATGGCATTTTTTGACTCTAAAATATCCACCATCCACCAGCAACTGACCCCTCACACGTCTAGTCATCCGCCTCCCTTTGTTCCCAATCCACCCCTCTCCGTGCCTCTCTCCTGCTTTCAACTCCCCTCAGCGACTGACTTAACAAAACTCATCCGGACTTCCAAACCATCTACCTGCCAACTTGACCCCCTGCCATCCTCCCTGGTTATAGCCTCCCTTCCCTCTCTACTACCCCTGATAACAGCCATTATTCATTCCTCTCTCACCTCTGGTTCCGTCCCATCCCAGTTCAAATCTGCTGCTGTTACACCGCTATTGAAGAAACCTGGTTTAGACCCCAACATTTTCAATAACCTCCGCCCCATCTCCAACCTGCCATTTCTCTCAAAGATTCTGGAAAAAGTAGTCGCATCACAGATTCAGGCTCTCCAACAATAACCTCTATGAACAGTTCCAATCCGGTTTCTGCCCCCGTCACAGCACAGAAACAGCACTCATAAAAATCACAAACGACCTCCTGATGGCAGCAGACTCTGGACATTTATCCATTCTCGACCTCCTGATGGCAGCTGACTCTGGACATTTATCCATTCTCGACCTCCTGATGGCAGCTGACTCTGGACATTTATCCATTCTCGACCTCCTGATGGCAGCTGACTCTGGACATTTATCCATTCTCGACCTCCTGATGGCAGCAGACTCTGGACATTTATCCATTCTCGACCTCCTGATGGCAGCTGACTCTGGACATTTATCCATTCTCGACCTCCTGATGGCAGCTGACTCTGGACATTTATCCATTCTCGACCTCCTGATGGCAGCAGACTCTGGACATTTATCCATTCTCGACCTCCTGATGGCAGCAGACTCTGGACATTTATCCATTCTCGACCTCCTGATGGCAGCAGACTCTGGACATTTATCCATTCTCGACCTCCTGATGGCAGCAGACTCTGGACATTTATCCATTCTCGACCTCCTGATGGCAGCAGACTCTGGACATTTATCCATTCTCGACCTCCTGATGGCAGCAGACTCTGGACATTTATCCATTCTCGACCTCCTGATGGCAGCTGACTCTGGACATTTATCCATTCTCGACCTCCTGATGGCAGCTGACTCTCCTCCGGTGTCCCCCAGGGCTCTGTCCTTGGCCCCATCCTATTCATCATCTATCTCCTCCCACTTGGTCAAATATTCCGTAAACATAACATTAATTTTCACTGCTACGCGGACGACACCCAGCTCTATGTCTCCTCCAAACCTTCATCCACCCTCCCACCCCCCTCCCTCTGTGCCTGCCTACAGGAAATCAAATCCTGGTTCCCCTCCCACTTTCTCAAACTTAACAGCAACAAAACCGAGGTAGCACTCATTGGCTCCAAATCTACACTCACCAAGCAACCCAGTTTCACCCTTTCCATTGACAACTCCTCAGTTTCCCCCTCCCCTCAGGTTAAGAGCCTGGGTGTCGTCCTCGACAGCACCCTATCATTCCATACCCATATCAACAACTCCATCCGGTCCGCCTACTTTCACCTTCGAAATATCAACCGCCTCCGCCCTTCACTCACTCCCAACAACGCCGCTATTTTGGTCCACTCTCTAGTCACCTCACGCCTGGATTACTGCAACTCCCTTCTGTTTGGTCTCCCCCTCAAACTCCTCCATAAACTCCAGCTGGTCCAAAACGCTGCTGCACGTATTATCACCAAAACCCCTGCCATCTGTCACATCACCCCCATCTTGCACCAACTTCACTGGCTCCCTATCAAACACCGTATTGAATATAAGATCCTCCTCAATACATTCAATGCCATACATAACCTCGCCCCCCCATATCTGTCTGACCTCATCCAAATCAATACTCCCACCCGGTCACTTAGATCCGCCTCCTCCATCAACCTACACGTCCCCCCAGCTCGTCTGTCCACCATGGGGGCTCGAGCTTTCAGCCGCTCCGCCCCACGCCTCTGGAACAGCCTTCCCCCGGACATTAGAAATATGGACTCACCTCTCACCTTCAAATCCCACCTTAAAACACATTTATTTAGGCAGGCATACTCACCCATGGACTGAAATTCTGCTGCAAGCTCTGTGCTTTTTAAACTTGTTTTAATTGTGTTTTTGCCTTGTTTTTATGCTTGTTAGGCGACCTTGAGTGCCCTGAAAGGCGCCATATAAAATAAATGCATTATTATTATTATTATTAAACCAAAAGGTGAAAGGGAGCCATGCTGCTGGCCCTGGCTGGAGAGAGACAGTCAATTAAGCCTCCAGGCTTAAATAGGCAGCACAGGTGGCAGTCAACAAGGTGAGGCTGAAGGAGCACTGCAAAACAAGGCACAGATCTGGCACATAACACCTCCCCCCTTAAAATGGTTGCTATGCAACCTAACAATCACCGAAATAGACTATAAATGAAATGGTGCTACTACATGTAACATTTACAACCTTGAGAATGGAGTCTGCAGGCACATTGACATTAATCCAGACGTGGATGGTAAAAGAGGCAGGGATGTCTCCCCCTGGAGACCGAAGGCACCGGAATGTCCCCCACTGGAGACCGAAGGCACCGGACGTCCCCCACCGGAGACCGAAGACACAGGATGTAAAGGAGCTAGGGGAATCTTCTGCTTGGGCTTACCAATAGCCTGGGATGCGTCACGCTTTTGTTTCCTGCTCAAGACAGGGCAAACAGCAGTAAGGTGACCGAACTTCCTGCAATAGAAACAAGCCCGCTCTAGGGGAGCCCTGGACCTTCTAGCTGTAAAGGCCTTGGGAGGAGGCTTTGAAACCCTTCTAACCACAGCCCTTCCCTTCTGCCCCCCATGGTCACTCTCAAAGCTTCTCTTGTGCAACACAACCTCAGGAGCTGCAAGGACCCTACCACCGGCTAAGTCGTTTCCCAAGATGAAGGACACCCCTTCAATTGGAATGCTTGGACACACCGCTACAGCTACCTCCCCAGATACAAGACCTGTTTCCAGTTTAAGGTTATGCATAGGCAGGGACAAATACCCACCCCCAACCCCTTGGACGAGGACATTAGAGCCCAACTCAGACTGGTCAGTAAACGGTAAGAAGTCCTGTAGAATCAACGACTGAAAAGCACCGGAATCTCTCCAAATCTTAATCGGTTGCTTGTTTAAAGGGTCAGTGACAAGAGAAACAAAGCCATCCATGAGGAAAGACGAAGAGCCAGCCAGCTCATTCTTTTGAGCGGACTGGTCCATGTGTTGGGCGATAGCACACTTTTTCACCACTTTTAGTAAGGCAACAGGCTTATAGGACTCTTCTTTCTTACTCAAAACAGGGCAATCGGCAACGAAGTGACCACTCTCCTTGCAATAAAAACAAGTCTTCTCCGAGGGAGTACTCACAGTAGCCGACCTTCTAGTGAAAGCTGTAGAAACCGGGGGAGGAGATTTTGAAAACCGAGGTCTATTAAAATCAGCCCTTCCTTTTCTCTCACCTTGGTCGTCATCAAAGTTTACCTTGTTTGTCAATACAAACTCGTCTGCTAAAACAGCAGCTTTATCAAGAGAGGTTACTTTTTGCTGATTGAGATAATTACACACGGCACTAGGCAGACAATTTTTAAAGTCCTCCAGCAGCATTAATTGTCTAAGATTCTCCTTAGTGTCTGTGATCTGCACCAAGAACTAAAACTGATCTCCTTCTCTCTCGCAAACTCCACATAAGTTTGGTCATCCTGTTTACTGAGGCCTCTAAACCGCTGGCAGTACGCCTCCGGAACAAGCTCGTAAGTTCTTAGAATAGCGCTTTTAACTTTTTCATAGTCCTTGGTATCCTCAATGCTTAAAGCAGTGTAAGCATCTTGTGCTTTTCCCACCAAAACGCTTTGCAAAAGTGATGTCCAGGCATGCCTTGGCCACTCTGAAACGGTGGCCACCCGTTCAAAATGAGCAAAGTACTTCTCAACATTTTTCTCAGCAAATGGAGGTACTAGTCTAATGTGTCTTGCTACATTAAGCTGAGACGAGGCAGCATTAGATGAGCTCAGAGTAGCATGCTTAAACTCAAGGTCTTTAAGGAAACGCTCGTGCTCTAAGTGCATCTGC
>CASHTC010000233.1:27500-45000 GCA_949357725.1 Hyperoplus immaculatus
CATACGAAAAAACTAAATGACTATTTACACCCGACCAACCTGTAGTAAAGAAGCTGAACCAACAATGGGCCTCATTCACAAAGTTTCCTAAAAAAGTGCTCCGAGGAACTTTCAGCTTTTGTTAATTCTAGCGCCCCCCTTTGGACAAAAGCGGTAGTGTTTTTACTACGCCAGCTGTTGTTCCTGGGTGAGCGTATACCCATGACAAAGGCATTAAGAAAAAACTATATAAAAATAGCATTCTTTGCACTGATGGTCTTAATTGCTGTTACATGTAATCTATGATCATCAGAGGAACAATGAGACTGTTTCAGAAATATTTAAAAGTTCCTCGTAGCTTCTTAACTTTAAGCCCATGTATTATGATGTGTCATAGGTGAAATAACAGCGTCTTTGTCAGGGTTGTCCCTCCCCCACCCTCCTTCCCTCCCCCTCCCCCGACTTTAGGTAGTTTAGAAGAATTGAACACATGTGTAGTTTTAAGGTGAGACACTGCAGGCAATAACATTGTTTTTTCAAGCACTAGCCAATTTTTTTGTGTGGCTATTTACTGTAGCTTCCATAACATGTCTGTCTTCTTTCATACTGTAAATCAAAAGGACCAAAATGTACATTTATGCATTTATTTGACTAAAATACAAAAGATAATTGCAAAAAATATGCACCCTCTTCCCCTGCAGTGCCGTAGCTTAAAAAGAATAGTGTGTAATACCACGTAGATCCAGCCCTATCAAACGACAATCAAACTATAACTCCTGCCTGTACAAAATCACCCATTTTGGCATTATGGTGTCGCCATTTTTTAGGATTCATCCCCTGATAACAGTGTGAAGATTTTAGGTAGTTTTTAGAAGATCTGAAGACAGCATTTAGTTTGTTTTAAGGCGAGACACTGCTGGCTAAAAACATGTATTGTTTTGTTTCTTTGCTTGTGTTTAGCAAAAGGTTTTTAATTAGATGCAAATTCACACCGAATTAGTTCAATCTTACCAAATGTGCATATTTTATTCAAACATATCTTGTGATGCAAAAATATTTGAATGTCAGTTATCAACTTGCAAAGTTTCATGATGATATCTATAAGTTAAAAAATATATATTCTTTTCGCCTGCAGTGTCTCCACTTAAAGACAACTTCACCCAAACGGAACCGGCATTCTATCAGTATAAAATCAGAGTTCAATACACCTTCACATTCCCTCCTACTGCATGGCGATCATCCACACAGGCATTATGACGTCGGGAAAGCCTTCCTGCCTCTCTATGTCCAGAATCTCTAGTCCGGCGCGGGCGATGATACACTTCATGATGTCGAGGTGTCGGCTGATGCTGCTGTCTATTGGATCCAGTTTGCAGCCCTGACGAGCCATGTTCTCTTTCATTATGATCACACCGTTCGGACGAAGACTCTTCTTACAGCGAAACAAGAAGTTGGTCAGGTCCTTGTCTGTTAAGTGGCCTGTAGGGAAAGATAGAGGGAGAAAAAGGATATAATAATAATAATAATAATAATAATAATAATAATAATAATAATAATAATAATAATAATAATAATAATAATAATAATAATGATAATAATAATAATAATGATGATAATGATGATGATGATGATGATGATAATAATAATGATAATAATAATAATAATAATAATAATAATAATAATAATAATAATAATAATAATAATAATAATAATAATAATAATGATAATAATAATAATAATAATAATAATAATAATAATAATAATGATGATGATGATGATGATGATGATGATGATGATGATGATGATGATGATGATGATGATGATGATGATGATGATGATGATGATAATAATAATAATAATAATAATAATAATAATAATAATAATGATAATGATAATAATAATAATAATAATAATAATAATAATAATAATAATAATAATAATAATAACAATAATAATAATAATCGATAGGATTTACTGTTAGCTGGCCTAAGAGAAAGAATAGAAGATTATACAAAATGATATGGAGTAAGAGAAAGATGGAGGGAGAAAAATGATATGTGAAATACCAAAAATAAAATAGCGTTTACATTCCTGTCGGCATGAAAACACTGTAAATGGAGATTCTGAATATCTTCAGTTGTTAGAAGAGCTCTGTTTATGGCGGCTTAAATTGTGTGTTTAGTCCAGCACACACACAGTACAGACAGGTAGTGGATCATGAGGAGATATTCACTCAGTACAGACAGGTAGTGGATCATGAGGAGATATTCACTCAGTACAGACAGGTAGTGGATCATGAGGAGATATTCACTCAGTACAGACAGGTAGTGGATCATGAGGAGATATTCACTCAGTACAGACAGGTAGTGGATCATGAGGAGATATTCACACAGTACAGACAGGTAGTGGATCATGAGGAGATATTTACTCAGTACAGACAGGTAGTGGATCATGAGGAGATATTCACTGATTTTGACCAAAAGTGATTTTGACAACAAGCGTTCTCCAGAATCACTGACTCCACCTTTAAGGAAATGTACTGAGTTTCTTGCCTTTTCAAGTATACACACACACTATACATACGCACACACACACACACAACACACACACACACACACACACACACTTGACCCCCCCCCCCCACACACACACACACACACACACACACTTGACCCCCTCCCTCCCCCCACACACACACACACACACACACAATGAAACACTTACATGCAACCCACTGCATCCATATGACGTCGTACTTCTTCTTCGGTGGTGTGAATTCCTGCAGGCTGTAGCAGTAGTACGTCTCGATGCGGTCGGCGTCCTCCCCCAGGTATTCCTCGTGAGCGTGAAGGAGGAAGTGTTCCATCATGTCGGCCATTTCCATCTTCTCAAAGACCGGCAGCAAGACGCCTTTGGAGACGCGCCCGATGCCACAGCCGCAGTCCAACGCGCAGTGAGTGTCCGCTTTACCCGGGCCCTGTAGGGTATAGGAGAGACAGAGGGGAAAGACATATGTATTTAAACCTGCAGTGTGTAGAATTTGGGTTTTTTTTTCCTAGCAGATTTTGTAGAAAGTAATTATAATATCCATAAGTACATTTAATTTAGTGCATAATAGCTGAAAAATTTCTCTACTATTTCTCCATATTTTGGACCAAGGCCTAGTGCCGCCATGTTGAAAGCGTCATAGTTGGAATGTCATCAGGTGCATTGTTTAAAATTTAGAATTGTTCTTGTCCTTGAAGGCCAGTGTAGCTTCTGTTATTATTCTAAAGGGGTGGGGTTACCCAGGGAGCGTTGCATTCTAGAACTTTGTAGAACTTTCTTGATGATGTCATATTACACACTGCACCTTTAAATAGTAGTTTATTCATACCAGTTTACAGAATCTAGGCTCTTGACACTTTACAACAAGCCCATATGGAGCATGTATGAGTGAGAGAGCGTGTGTCTGCTTTACTAGGGCCCTTTGGGGAGGAGAGAGAGAGATACAATCATGTAGAACTGTCAAGAAATTTAAAGGAATACTTCACCCATACGGAACCGGCGTTCTATCATTATAAAATCACTATCATAATATAATGAATGAGGTTTTTCTTCTGAAATATGTCAGAATTATGGGCAGTCCCCGAAAAAATGGATAACTGGTTCAATAGCAAAGTGAAACCCTCTTTAAAATACCAAAATTTCAGATAATTTTTAGTAAAACTGAGAAAACCACAAAAATAGCGCTGGATTTATGTTTCACAAAAAACCAAACCTCACATGTTTCTCTGCAGCGTGTGTGTATGTGTGTGTGTGTGTGTGTGTGTGTGTGTGTGTGTGTGTGTGTGTGTGTGTGTGTGTGTGTGTGTGTGTGTGTGTGTGTATGTAGGAGTGTATGTAGGAGTGTATGTAGGAGTGTGTGAGTGTGTGTGTGTTTGGGTATGTGCGTCTGTGTGTGTGTATGTTGGAGTGTGTGTGTGTCTGTCTGTCTGTCTGTCTGTCTGTCTGTCTGTCTGTCTGTCTGTCTGTCTGTCTGTGCGTACCATACTACACTTGTATTATTGTTATTATTAGCATATCTCCGGGTCGTGGAGAAGTCTATTCTTTTACACTTTTGCGTTGCCAGATGTCCAGCTTCTGCACATGGAGAGTTCCCCCGTCCCAAACGAGCTGCAGCTCATGTGCTGAAGGCCCCAGGACAGTGAACTCTACCACAGTGTGTCACCCCGCTAGGATCAGGCCGGCTGCATTCGGTATTCTGACCCCACTCCAACCTCCAACCCCTCTTCTGCATATCGGGGGCACCTGTGTGTGTGTGTGGGGGGGGGGGAGGTTCGGCGTGTGTATTTAGGATTGTGTGCATGTGTTGTAGGAGTGTATGTAGGAATATGTGTGTGCGTGCTTGTGTGTGTGTGTGTATGTAGGAGTGTCTGTAGGAGTGTGTGTGTGTGTGTGTGTGTGTCTGTGTCTGTGTGTCTCTGTGTGTAGGAGTGTGTGTGTGCGTGCGTGCGTGCTTGCGTATGTAGGAGTGTGTGTATGTGTTGTAGGAGTATGTGTGTGTGTGTGTGTGTGTGTGTGTGTGTGTGTGTGTGTGTGTGAAAGATGAGGCCCCTGAGGAGCTCCTTGCTTGTCACAAAAGGCTTCCTGGTTTAGTGAATTATTGCCATATTGCTCCGTCTGTATGTAGCACAGCGGTTTGAACTGTGTGGACTCTAAATCTTAACAGAGCCTACTACACATACACACACACACACACACATACACATACACACACACAGACAAACACACACACACACACATACACACACACATACACATACACACACACAGACAAACACACACACACAGACAAACACACACACACACACATACACACACACATACACACACACAGACAAACACACACACACACACACACACACAGACAAACACACACACACAGACAAACACACACACACAAACACAGACAAACACACACACACACACACACACACACACAGACACACACACACACAGACACACACACACACACACAGACAAACACACACACACACACACACACAAACACAGACAAACACACACACACAGTAACACACACACACACACACACACACAGACAAACACACACACACACACGCACACACACACACACAGACAAACACACACACACACACGCTATGTAGACGGTATAAGGTAAAAGTTTATTTATGCTAGTGCTGTAAAAGCTCCCTGCAAACACAGTAAAACAAGATGTCAGGGTCAAACTTCAATTCTTGACAGTGCTCGAGCTGAGGGCATATTTGTAGAATAGTTTGTGCAAGAGAGACATCCCATGCGCACACACACACAAAGAATCTTATCTCTTTGTGTGTGTGCGCATGGGATGTCTTCTACTACTATTGTTACTTTGTTTTTTTAATTGCTTACATGTTCGAAATAAAGACAATCGGTCAATCAACCAATCAGTGAATCAGTGAATCAGTCATGTGCCTTCAGTCTGATGATGTAACTAATGACATATTGCATCGCTTCAAAGCAATACGTCATTGCTACAGAACGCTGCTTCACTTCACGGCTGTCACAAGGAATTACAGTTTTTTTTGATTGCTTAAGCACGATTTTGAAAACAGGGCCCGATTTTTAGTGCTTGAACCTGATTGGTGTGTCTAGAATAAAGAAATCATGTGTTTGTGCATTTGGGGGTTGTGTTTACTGATTGGCTCATGAGTTTAGTAGTTTGACAGTCAGTGCTTTGGAATTGCAATGATGTGACATCATGATAAACTTCTGTGTCTAATGTGTTTAAGTGTGTTTAGTGTTTTGCAAATCACTGTGTGTATTGTTTTGCAAAAAGTGTGAGTCTGACTTTGTGCTTATAGTGGTGCACATAGGGCCAGTGGTTTGAGGCTGGCTCTGTGCTTATAGTGGTGCACATAGGGCCAGTGGTTTGAGGCTGGCTCTGTGCTTATAGTGGTGCACATAGGGCCAGTGGTTTGCTTCTTGAGTTTAAGGTTTTGATAAGTGTGTCATACTTTTGATTTCAGTGTTTGTGCAATCATAAAAAACTGTAAATAAAAAAATGTCATGTTTTTCAACCCAGTCCAGTTACTGTTAAGGCCTTGGCACACCGGGCGCAACGCGAGTAAACGTAAAACCAAATGCTTTGAAATGTGAATTTTGTCGCGTCTCACTTTAGGAAGCGACGTCCCAGAAAAGTCGAACTCATTTCGAAAAAAATAAAAAATGCAAATTCGCGATGAGAAATGACGGCGCTGGTGTGGAAGCTTGTATTGACTCTGTATACGTTCGTTTCGGAAAAAATGAAGAGACCAGTCTGGATTTTTCTTCAATCTTAATCCCTACATTACTTATTGAAAATGCTCTTTAATTACAATATTTCAGGGGGGGAATTTGGTAGAAATGTTGTCAGTAGTTCATAGAATAAAACCAAAATGTTCATTCTACTCAAACATGCGCCTATAAATAGTGAAAACGAGAGACACTGAACATTTGGAGTGGTCTTCTAATTTTCTCCAGAGCTGTATATACACAGAGCAACCACACTATTAATTATGATACATATTTAATATCCCCTTGAAGCAGTATTGTACCACCAGATGTGCAAAAATTATCATATCTTTATGATGTTTTGTCATTGTTAAGCCTTAAAATGTGCATTCCATGATTCATAAAACCACCAGTCAGTTATGTATTCAAACAGTATACATTCCACAGCACAACCGCACTATTAATTCATAAGTATTCAATATTCCCTCGAAGCACTATTGAAACATGTGTGCGAACATTGTAATATTTGTATGATTTTTTTGTCATTTTAAAGCCCTTTAAAGTGCAATCCATTATTCATAAAACCACCATGTCAATAGCTCATTATAAACAGTTACATTTAAACATTGAACTAAGCCTTTGATTTGTGATTTATGTTGTTGAATTTGGAGCTGAAAGTATTAACCGATTACTCACACACACACACACACACACACACTCACACACACACGCACACACACACACACACACACACACATGCACGCACGCACACTCACACGCTCACACACACACGCACACACACACACTCACTAGACTAATTATTGCTTCAAGCCTTTCCTTATTAACAATGTAAGTCATTTACAGAGCAGGAATTTCTGGCATTTTATAAACAAATGATTAATCCAAAAATCTGAAGATAATAGCATTTCTCAGCCCCTAATCGTGTTTACACTCAAATAATTTGTCATGGTAAATTAAAGGTGCAGTGTGTAATATGACATCATCAAGAAAGTTCTACAAAGTTCTAGAATGCAACGCTCCCTGGGTAACCCCAACCCTTTAGAATAATAACAGAAGCCACAGTGGCCTTCAAGGACAAGAACAATTCTAAATTTTAAACAATGCACCTGATGACATTCCAACTATGACACTTTCAAGATGGAATTATTTTGAGGAACCTGGAACCAAACGTTAAGACTAGAATATGTTTGTAAACCAAACTGTGGGCCCTGCTGCTGTAAACAACAACAGTGAAACAGTAACTTTTCAGGAAGCTTTCTAACTTCAAACAGTGTTCCAGGGATCACATTTTCCTGTGAGGAAAGTTTTGTTTATTCAGTTATGGAGAATTTACCTTAGAGAATGTTCACTTCTTCTCTGACACACCCAAAGTTACACATTGCACCTTTAAACCATGTAAGCAGGGTACTATGACAAACAGAACTGTGCTAAGAATAGAAAACTGACTTCAACACACTCAAACTACTGTCTTGTATTTTACTAGCTATTAGCGTAGCATTTCAGCTGTGCTAAATCAGGATGTGTTGTGTTTACGTTAGCACCAGTACTAAACTAGCCACTTCTGTGTTCGTCTTTTAACGACCACGTCCAATCATCGCAGGTTATTATTAGACACCGTGAATGTGTGTGTGTGTGTGTGTGTGTGTGTGTGTGTGTGTGTGTGTGTGTGTGTGTGTGTGTGTGTGTGTGTGTGCGTGTGTGTGTGTGTGTGTGTGTGTGTGTGTTAGACACTCCTAAAGTTAAAATGATCCTGTAAATAACTGGGTATGTGGGTCAACCCGCCTTCCCCTGACTAAGCATTTGGACTCTGAACTGCTTCTAAATAAAAACCACCTCACGTGAAAAAAATACCAAAATATAAATGTTAGGACGCATGAGAAGGCTTTAAAATATAGAAAATGATGACGTATTTTATGACGAAAATGTGGACTTTTTGGGGTGAATATTTATTCTATTTTTGGCTGAAATTTACAGTAGTGAAGGTTGGTGAAGGTGACTGTATATGAAAAAAATTCTGGAATAAAATCACATCGTTGAGTTATTTCATTTTGACATTATAATGTATTAAATATTGATGTTTGTAAATCAGAGTTTTGGCTTGGCACTGTTCAGCCTTCTATGACAGTGGATTTTATATTCTTCGTGTACAAAACAATGTACAGTAAAGCGCTTTAAGTCTGTGAAACACCAGGGAAAACTGTATAGACTCAAAGTGTAGCATACTAAAGCACTAAAACATGTGTCAAATGTTTTCAAACTTGTCTATAATTGTTCAGACACAATAATCAAAAAACCTTGATCATGGAAATTTTACTTTGAAAGGCAAAACACAGTTTTTTGAGCTTAAATGTGCTTATATCTTATTCCTTGTGTCTCCCTTATTTACAGGATGAGTCAAATGGATGGCTCTTCTTAAATATGTGGTCGCATTTCCAATTTCTTCCACGGTTTTCTAGAAACAAGGGGTGGCACAACTTCCAAAATGCACAACTTAGGCCACTCTCCCCTATATTTAATTTTTTTTTGGTTTTTCATGACTCACCACAAATCTCTTGAGGAACTCCCTGGACCCTTCCAGATCCACGTGACAGATCTCTACGAAGTCGCCCATCATCCCCTCCTCTGACGGGGGCACGTCCTCGTAAAACTGCTGCGCCCGGTAGTAGAACTGCTTCTCCCCTTTGATGAACTCACACGTCACCGGAAACAACTTCACTGTGGGAGAGAGGGGGATTATTTATTTTTTTTAGGTCATATTAGTGTGTGTGTGTGTGTGTGTGTGTGTGTGTGTGTGTGTGTGTGTGTGTGTGTGTGTGTGTGTGCAAAATAGCCAAAAATCACCAAAATTGACCGGTGCTTAAAAAACTATCCCTGCGTTCCAAATCTCATACTTTTTCTTTTTACTACACTACATACTAAAGTACAGAAGAGTTTTAGTCTTTTTACTACACTACATACTAAAGTACAGAAGAGTTTTAGTCTTTTTACTACACTACATACTAAAGTACAGAAGAGTTTTAGTCTTTTTACTACACTACATACTAAAGTACAGAAGAGTTTTAGTCTTTTTACTACACTACATACTAAAGTACAGAAGAGTTTTAGTCTTTTTACTACACTACATACTAAAGTACAGAAGAGTTTTAGTCTTTTTACTACACTACATACTAAAGTACAGAAGAGTTTTAGTCTTTTTACTACACTACATACTAAAGTACAGAAGAGTTTTAGTCTTTTTACTACACTACATACTAAAGTACAGAAGAGTTTTAGTCTTTTTACTACACTACATACTAAAGTACAGAAGAGTTTTAGGGCCACAGACAGGAGAGAGAAGAAAAATCAGTTAAGGATTTTTTTTTTTATTATGTCAAGAAATGTCAAGAATAAAGACGAATATTCCAAAATGCTATTGGAGTTAGTGGGGGCATTTATGTATTTTCAGCATACTACAATTGACTTGCATGTATTGGGACATCCTAAATCTTTTTCTGGCATACTAAATAGTAGGGAAGTATGGGGATTGGAACGCAGGGAATGTTTTAGTGTGCTGTGTCTTACCTATAATACCCTACTGTACAGCTAAGCCCACTACATTTCTCCATTGCCGTTTGTTACTACAACACACTGATTGTATAATATGATGTTAATGACAAACTGTGACATTACATTAAGGTGACGACAGGCAGTTCTAATGCTCTGACCCTCTCACCGCCTCGCCGCTGAGCTGAAATGAACCCTCCAGAATGAACGGGACCTTTCTGAAAGCTAAGATGACAAGTTCCTGGCATGGATAGGGCTTTAGGGGTGTGTGTGTGTGGGGGGGGGGGGGTGTCTGTGTGTGGGTGAGTGCATATGTGTGTGTGTGCGTGTGTGTGTGTGTGTGTGTGTCTGTGTGTGTGTGTGTGTGTGTGTGTGTGTGTGTACTTAAGCCAAGTATTCATTAGAACTTAAGAGGCTAAAACGACCTTTGAATTTCTACGTGTTTCTTCTGCGTGCGTGTGTGTGTGTGTGTGTGAGTTGGTGAGTTGGTGGGTGCATGTGTGCGTGCGCTTGTGTATGTGTATGTCTGTGTGCGTGTGTGTGTGTGTGTGTGTATGTGCGTGTGTATGTGTATGTGCGTGTTTGTGTGTGTGTGTCTGTGCGGGCGTGCGTGTGTGTGCATCTGCGTGTGTGCATGTGTGTGCATCTGCGTGTGTGTGTGTGTATGTGTGTGTGTGCGCTCGTGTATGTGTCTGTGTGTGTGCGTGTGTGTGTGTGTGTGTCATCTTGTCAGTGATGTCACAGTGTAACATTTAGACGGTGGATGTATTTCTAGCCAGACTTCCTCGTTGGCGTAGCAACATAAGGACTGAGTCATTCGTTAAAAAACTAGATGTAAAAACAGATAATTCATCCCATGGCAAGTTCCCACCAGGTTAATCAAAGTCAAAGTGTTTTATTGTCAGAGCTGATATATGCTAGCCTGGTGCTACCAGACCATCGTACTTCATTTCATTTGTACAGAAGGTCTGGCAGTGCTGTAATTGGCAAACGTTCACTCATGGAGGCGGGTGTCTGTTAAAGTTTAAAACTATTGGATCTGCCCAGTGCCACTCTGGATTAGCCAACCAATCGCATAACGTTTGGTCGTCACGTGTGTCATGAGCCGGCTTCTGGCAACTGAAACTGGAGCGCGACTTCGACGTCATCGTTCTCAGCCACTCGCTCTGTTCGCTGATTGGACCGGCTGTCGAATCTCCGGCAAAACTGGGAAATGGGCTGTACACCCAGACTGACTACTGAAGGGAAAATAAAATTTGGCCGGAAGTAGGCGGGCGGGCGGAGCCAGGCTAATACAGTATGACAAATGAGAAAAAATCATAGCGAGGCTAGATATATGCCAGACAGACATCAGACTCAAAATGGCGTTTATCCCTTTTTTTTTTTTTTTTTTTTTAACCTTTATTTCTACAGGTAAATCCCATTGAGTCCGAAGACTCTTTTTCAAGGGAGACCTGTTTTCCTTTCCCACGTTACCATTCACACACACATTCACACACCGATAGCAGCAGGCTAACTATCGACATTCACACGAGGCAAGGTGGGTGAAGTGTCTTGCCCAAGGACACAACAACCATGACACAGGTGGCAGGGCGGGGATCGAACCTCCAACCCTTTGATCATCGGCCGACCCGCTCTACCACCTGAGACACTGTGCAATAGGAACGATAAAGAAAAGGTATATAGAGTAGAATAACATAACCTAAACAATAGATAAATTCTGAATGCTGAGTAGTGCAAGGGATTTGTTTGTACAATATGAAACAGTATAAAATGGAATAGAAAGTAACGTTATGAAATGCTGAACAGTTTTGGAGATTCACACACACACACACACACACACACACAACCACACACACACACACACACACACACACACACACACACACACACACACACACACACACACACACACACACACACACACACACACACTATGTTACAGTCTCAGAATCATAATCATGTGAAAACTCTAACATTTCTCGTGATCTTTTTGAAGTGTGCAGGATTTTATGGTTCCATTCATTTCCAAAACGCTAAAAATAATGTCTCACATATTTATTTAAAGGAGCAGTGAATCCCACGTTTATCTGTAAACATAATCCCTAGGATAATGTTATGGTTTGATTTGATTTTATTTGTGAATGGACATGACAATGGCATTGGACGAACCAGATGCAATGTTTTCAGTGTGTTAGCATAGATGCCAGTTTACAACACCTGTCCACAGGAGGCTTTTAAAAACAACAAAATAAACAAGTCAAAACAAAAACAAGATCAAATACTGATAAAAACTGACAATTAAAAGAGTAAAAATGCAGAATACAATGGAGTACAGAGCAGCAATATAATGAGTCAAATATATATATAGGATACGTAGAGTAAAACAAAGGCAGCATGATCAAACAATACACCAGTTGTAAATTATTTGTGTGAGCACTGTTGATTTGATTTGAGCCGTTGTTTAAGCTCTCTGTTAACAGTGCTGCTATTAGTCTCTAGTTTTAGACTAGTGGGCAAGAGGTTCCACAGTGTTGCCCCCTTTGCAGAGAAAACAGACTGACCGAAAGATGTCTTGTGCATTGGAACAAGACAATCACCGTTGATGGAGGTGAGGATTTAATTTGGATTATATTAAAAAGCCAACCACACTTATGTCATTTTGATTGGCATGTGTGGACCAAGTTTAGCAGCATTAAGATCGCTTTCAGTTAGGAAGTTTCTTTTTAAACATTTACCCTGCGTTCCAAATCACATACTCTTTCTTTTTTCTACACTACATACTAAAGTACAGAAGAGTTTTAGCCTTTTTACTACACTACATACTAAAGTACAGCAGAGTTTTAGTCTTTTTACTACACTACATACTAAAGTACAGCAGAGTTTTAGTCTTTTTACTACACTACATACTAAAGTACAGAAGAGTTTTAGTCTTTTTTCTTCACTACATACTAAAGTACAGAAGAGTTTTATTCTTTTTACTACACTACATACTAAAGTACAGAAGAGTTTTAGTCTTTTTACTACACTACATACTAAAGTACAGAAGAGTTTTAGTCTTTTTACTACACTACATACTAAAGTACAGAAGAGTTTTAGGGCCACAGACAGGAGAGAAAAAAAAATCAGATAAGGAAGATTTTTTTTCATTATGTTGAGAAATAAAGACGACTACTGTAAAATGCTTTTGGAGTTAGTGGGGGCATTTATGTATTTTCAGCATACTGCAATTGACGTGCATGTATTGGGACATCCTAAATATTTTTCTGGCGTACTAAATAGTAGGGAAGTATGGGGATTGGAACGCAGGGACAGATTTAGATTTAGTTTGGTTTGCTTTCACTTTTTGTATAAAGTTGACCAAACATTGTTCCCAAATGTCTCACTCCAAATGTTAAGTGTCTCTTGTTTTACTCTTTAGAGGCATTGGCATATATACAAAAATATTGTCATTTAGAGCATTTTTTTAACAAGTAATGTAGAGATGAAGATTTAAGAAAAATACAGACTGGTCTCTTAAATTTTTTTCCCGCGGTTGTATATGTTTCGATATCTGTATCATTTGCACACATTTGTTTTGTGTGTGGCAGAAAACGAGACACTATATTATGTGAACGTCTGACCACTGATCCCACCTCTTCATTGGACCCATCTGCCCACCAGACATTTATTCACACTGTTTGTTTACTTATTTAATTCTGCCTTTTAAAGTTAACTAGTGGATCTACGAGCTGGCTGTAACATTTTGGCCCAATAAAAAATTAACATCTCTCTGGAATGACTAAGAATAATCAGACGGTTCTGGAACGTGTGTGTGTGTGTGTGTGTGTGTGTGTGTGTGTGTGTGTGTGTGTGTGTGTGTGTGTGTGTGTGTGTGTGTGTGTGTTGAAAAGTAACCCAAGTCCTCACATGAGGGTTTCGTCAGCGTTTCAAATTTATCTAAGGCATCCAACGCTGGCTGTTACTCTTAATGTGACACTTCAGAAATGTTTTGAGACGCCGGGTAAGAATAGTAACATCAAGTAAGTAAGACCAAGAAGGGTGTGTGTGTGTGTGTGTGTGTGTGTGTGTGTGTGTGTGTTTGTGTGTGTGTGTGTGTGTGTGTGTGTTTGTGTGTGTGTGTGTGTGTGTGTGTGTGTGTGTTTGTGTGTGTGTGTGTGTGTGTGTGTGTGTGTGTGTGTGTGTGTGTGTGTGTGTGTGTACTTAAGCCAAGTATGTGTCAATCTAATAACACTATTTCATTCTACCAAAGTGGAGCAGCTCATTAGAACTTAAGAGGCTGAAACGACCTTTGCGTTTCTATAAAACTTAATCCAGTGATAACCTTCCAACTAGTTTACAGTGTCCTACCCTTACTGTGCTGTTACAGTCATTCTGGATTGGTTATACACTATTAAAGGTGCAGTCCACGATTCTGGTGAATGGTTGTTGTCAAAAATCACAATTTCTCAAATTCAGTGCATATCTCCTCATGATCAGCTAGCAGTTTTAATACACAGCCTAGGGCTCTGTCAATGGGCATGTTGCTAGCCACAGATGGACTCTCTTGGAAGTATCAGTTTATAGAGCCTAGGCTGTGTATTAACACTGGATTTTTACAGACAGGTAGGAGGAGATCATGAGGAGATATTCGCTAATTTTTGACAAAAAGTGATTTTGACAACAAGCATTTTCCAGAATCACTGACTACACCTTTAAATTATTTCTGAGTGTGAGAGCATTCTGCCACAGACTTTAGATAGATAGATAGATAGATAGATAGATAGATAGATAGATAGATAGATAGATAGATAGATAGATAGATAGATAGATAGATAGATAGATAGATAGATAGATAGATGGACGGACGGACGGACAGACAGACAGACAGACAGATAGACAGACATACGGACAGACAGACAGACGGACAGACAGACAGACAGACAGACAGACAGACAGACAGACGGACAGACAGACAGACAGACAGACAGACAGACGGACAGACGGACAGACAGACTTTAGTCCTGCTGTGTGTCAACTGTTTGAAATACCTCAATTATGTCAAACAAATTCCTTCAACTAATTATGATAAAACTAAAAGACGTAAAAGATTACGAGAGCAGATATACTGTATAGACACAGTATGTCTATCTGTCATTCTGTCCATCTCCGCCTGTCACAGCTGTGTTGTAAACTATCTGACTGTGGGGTACAGACAGACTGCTTCCCTCCTGGACGTCCCATACCATGAATGGTCCCCTGTGCTCTGTCAGACGTAAGAGAATCTGTCTTTGAGTCAGAATAACTAACAGGTCAAGATCTGCTGTTGCTAGGGAGGAAAAAATATGAGATGAGGACATTTTTTTTCCACTTATATAGCTCTTTTCCCTGGTTTTTCACAGACCCAAAGCGCTTTACATTGTTTTGTACACATTCACCCATTCACACACACATTCATACACACACACACTATAAATGGTAAATGGACTCCACTTATATAGCTCTTTTCCCTGGTTTTTCACAGACCCAAAGCGCTTTACATTGTTTTGTACACATTCACCCATTCACACACACATTCATACACCGATAGCAGCAGCAGCTACCACGCAGGGTGCAAGCTAACTATCAGGAGCAGTTTAGGGTTCAGTGTCTCTTTGCCCAGGGACACTTGGACATGTGGCGGGGGGACGGGGGATTGAACCAGCGACCCTGTAACCCAGTGGACGACCGAACCGCCCTACACACTTCACCACAGACGCCAATCATTATGTACTTTGAGAATAAAGTGTAGATACAATTGGTGAATCAACTCAACAGTCAAAGACTGCGGTCAAGTTGGAAAGATATATATTGACAGATTTTAACATCCTGGATCAATAGCTCTTCAGTTAAATGTCATCAAAACCCAAACGATGCATCTTTGCTATGGTCATAAGGCAGACCATAGATAGATAGATAGATAGATAGATAGATAGATAGATAGATAGATAGATAGATAGATAGATAGATAGATAGATAGATAGATAGATAGATAGATAGATAGATAGATAGATAGATAGATAGATAGATAGATAGATAGATGGACGGACGGACGGACGGACGGACGGACGGACGGACGGACGGACAGACAGACAGACAGAAAGACAGAGAGACAGACAATGGGCTCCAACCTCATTTTGACTGAAAGCAGACGTCCTCTAAGCTCCACTAATAACATTGCTGTCTATATGTAGCGGGCTGTGAGACGAGACCAGTACATTAAAAACAACTGAAGACAATACAATCAGCATGTACTGTAAGAAAACAAGTCAAGTGTAGGACTGTTCTGAAGAGGTGGGTTTTGATGAGTGATTTGAATGTTCCTATAGGGTTGCAAAATTTCGGGAATTTTCAAATTTGGAAACTTTCCATGGGAATTAACGGGAATTTTGGGAATTAACAGGAATAAATGGGAATTTACTAAATTGAAAGCAACCCAAATGCACTAAATCCTTCTAACTGTGTTATTTCAGTCCTGGCAAACGTTCTGGACTGTAAAAAGCAGTTTTTTCAACTAAGTTTTATAATATTTATGAACATTTAACTTCAAATCAGATTTTTTTTAAAGCTTATTAAGACACCCAACTTGATATCATATATTGCTTTTTACTAGACCAGGTTTACAGAGGCTTAAAGAGTGTACAGTTTTAAATATGGGTGGGGAAAATATATTTTAGCATAAAAAAGCCACATGATGTTACTGCTGCTGAATGTGTGACACAATATAAAGTCACATTTAATTCCACTACGTTTAATAATATTCTATTTTCAGAGTTTTGTCAAAGTTAAGATGACTTTCCATTTGTATTGTTTGCACCAACAGACCACGGTAAGTGTTCCTATTTCTGCATTGGAGGAGAGTTCAGGCTTCTGTAGAAGTACATGTGCAGACAGAGCGTACTATTCCATCCAGCTAATCATACAGTATATTTAGCCTCCATGCATCTATACACGCTGCCCAAAATACCTCTCAACGTAAACATTTGCCACTGTTCATATTAATCCAACCAAGTAATGCTGCAGCAGTGTATTGTTTAGTCTGCACTGTTAGCCCTTGCTGTAAACGCTAAATTCTGACATGCTTTAGAAGTCATGATTGAAATAGTTCAAAGCAGTTAAAAGTATATTAAAAAGGGGTGCTGCCGTGGTGTAGTGGATAGAGCGCGTACCATATTGGCTCCGGCCTTCGTTGCAGTGGTCACGGGTTCGAATCCGACCCGTGGACCCTTACTGCAGGTCATCCCCCCCCCCCCTCTCTCTCTCCCTCTCTGTCTCCCCATTTCAACTCTGTACTGTCTAATAAAGCTTGAAAATGCCAAAAAAAAAGTATATTTAAAAGTGGATCGCCTACGCATGGGCCGATAACCGGTTCCAAGATTTAAAACGATAGTTTTTACCCAGACAATTCAAAATAACACATTAGAGAGCTTTAATCGCAATACAGTCATACAGTCAAACTGTGGTCAGTTCAGGGTTTTTCCTGCATAGAGAATTTGTTGGCGCCCCCCAAAGTGGTTTTATGCCCCCCCCCCCAAAGGAAAATCACCAGCGCCAAAATGATAAAAAATGATAATATACTCAGCTATGTAAAACCTCTCCAAATGTGTTTCTAGTTCAGCCCAATACAAGTCCTCCTTCTTGTAGGTCTGGAGGATGCATTGCATTT
>CASHTC010000233.1:47500-62500 GCA_949357725.1 Hyperoplus immaculatus
GACGCTTTTATCCAAAGCGACTTCCATTAAAGGGACTCTTACCGATCCTTTAATTGAGAATTACAGCACTATCATACCATCCCGCCTCCCTCCAATGCCCACACCCGCTCATCCCATGCTTGTATCACTGGTTTCACTTCAGAGGTGTCGGCCAGAACAGCACTTAATGGCCAAAGGCGTCAGACTATAAGCATGAGACTAGGAGAGGAGGAGTAGGGTTTTATCCGCTCTTTATTTTCCTTCTTTCACAGGCACAGTCGCATATAGATCGCGGGAAAAGAACAAAGGTTTAAACTCCGCTCGTGAGGAGACGTTACAACAGCTGTTGCGACCCGCGAATCGCATGCAAACTATATTATAACAGCGATCGGGACTGCATGTACATACTGACACACGGGTGATTCACATTTAAACTCAGATAAACACGTTTCCATGTGGAATGATCGCTTACTGCGGCAACGCTCACACATCTGACCGAGGGAGAAGAGGACGGAAACTAAACAGGCTCTCTGGCCGACTGACGTCACGGCCCTAACTGACTGCTATCCACACTGAACAAAACACATCTTAACACACTGTAAGAAATAACAACACTGTGACTTATGAACGTTGGGGCCTTTTCTACAATGGTCGCTACTCGCTACTGTCTGCCGTGGAATCAAAACAAACCCTCTAGTTGAGAATGCCCAATACGGAAGCAGACCGCAAACAGACAGGTCTGTCGGCCAATCAAATCGTTCGGTCCGAACGATTTGATTGGTTGAATTTTATATATATATTTCATAATATTATGAGATTAAAATCATTGTTTGTTTTTACTCCTGGTGGGTCTGTCTTGTATTTTAGAGTGTAATTACCTTATTAATGCCATTTTAACCTAATCCAAAAAAAGTGTAAAAATGCAACAAAGGTAAGAGTCCCTTTAAGTCCATTCAACAATGAAGGTACAAACTCAGAACAACAGGAATTACGCCAGTACTATACTGTAGCTTCAAACACACACACACACACACACACACACACACACACACACACACACACACACACACACACACTGTACTATAGCTTCAAATAAGCCAAACTACAAAGTGCTATTTGTATGTGCTACATGGAGATGTAACAAGTGCAATGTTTTTTTGTTTTTTTTAAAGCTGGGGTGGAGGATTTGGGGAGAAAACGGAAGTCGGGATAGAGATTTGAATCCAAATACCTGAACCGCTCCACTTGTTCTCTTTGGTCCCTCCCCTATGGTCCCTCCCTGACACGCTCTACACCAACAACGTCGTGCCAAAGTGAATGGACAGTCCCAACAGCCAATAAGAACAGAGAATCGGAGCCTCGCTCTGATTGGTCAAAGTGTACAGCTCATGTTAACTTTGACCAATCAGAAATCATATACCCCAGCTTTAAGGTGCAGTCTGAAGAGATGTGTTTTAAAGGGACACTGTGTAACATTTTATGTAATTCATTAGCTAAAATCAATATCCTCATTCATAAATATGTCCTCATTGGTGTAAAATCACCTCTGCCAATAATCTGAATTATCCTCCTGAGCGGAGAATTACAAATATTAATATTACATTTTGTACATTGAGCAGGCAAGTCTTATGGAGGCATCCATGTTTTTGGAATGTCATCAGGTGCATTGTTCAAAATTTAGAATTGTTCTTGTCCTTGAAGGCCACTGTAGCTTCTGTTATTATTCTAAAGGGGTTGGGGTTACCCAGGGAGTGTTGCATTCTAGAACTTTCTTGATGACGTCATATTACACAGTGCCCCTTTAAGGCTGAGGCGGAACAAAGTGAACATGTGATTCATTGTAATGAGCAAATTTTTTTAGAATAAATTACAATTGAAAGACATGAAAAAAAAATTTAAAGTGTGAAATAGTCCATCAATGAGCAGAGTGTTTGCCCCATTACAACTTTGTCTCTCCAAACTGTCTACTAAAGCAACAAACAGAAAATAAAAAAAATTAAAAAGTGAAATTGTCCTTTAAGGGGCAGAGGGAGTCACCCAGCTGAATGTGTCTAAATGAGGGTCTGTGATCAGGCAGAAATCCGATCCTAAGATAGACAGACAGACAGACAGGCAGACAGACAGACAGACAGACAGACAGACAGACAGACAGATAAATAGACAGACAGACAGACAGACAGATGGATAGATAAATAGATAAATAGACAGACAGACAGACAGACAGACAGACAGACAGACAGACAGACAGATGGATAAATAGATAAATATACAGATAGATAGATAGATAGATAGATAGATAGATAGATAGATAGATAGATAGATAGATAGATAGATAGATAGATAGATAGATAGATAGATAGATAGATAGATAGATAGATAGATAGATATTCATAAGGTTAATAAGAGGTTTGGCAGTCCATTCTTTAAGCATTGGTAAATCTGACCACAAGAATCAGGACATCCTAAAGTCTTTAGTATGAGTAGGACTATAAGTAGGGCTTTTCAAACAGAGCCATAGGCTGTGTCCGGACTGCCATACTAACGTCCTACTCATACTCATTTTGACTTCAATTTGAGTATGTGACGGTTGGGTATGCGAGTTTGGGTATGCGAGAAATTCCCGGATGAGTACTAACTTCCGGGAAGATTTTGGGTATGAATCGATTGTATACTTTTCCTACTCAACCGCCCCACAATGCACTGGGTCAATTCTACCCGCCCAGGAAAATTAAATATTTTCGAGCAAGTTGCTAAGCAACGACATTGTTTGGGGTCCGCGATCTGACAATTGTACGTGCAGTCATTCATAAACTCTCACAATAGATAAGAGATGAAGATAAATAACAACATTAGAGTCACTAAGTGAAATGAGTGATGTGAGTCTGATAGTGGAGAGAGATTAGAACAGATCGCTGTTCCACACACCGCGGCTCGTCCAGCTCAACTCACAGACAGCTGAGTGCTGTGATGAGCCGGACAGAGAGCGTCGGAGGGATCCTCCGCCTCAAAAAAACACAATTATATAACAAGAGGTCTAAAACACAGATGATGAACACAGGACTGTAAAAATCTAGTTTAATATCTAACCTGTAGAGGGCGGTTATACGCTAAACAGCGTCTAAACGGCCTGAATCTTATAAGAAGAAGAAGAAATTCTTCATTGCTTGAGTATACTTCAACTGAGAACGTTTCGACGCACCTCGCATACACAATCGATCTTTGAGTAGAGAGTATGCAGTATATAGATGGTGAGTATGTAGGATGTAGGATGTAGGACGCTAGTATGGCGTTCCGAACACAGCCATAGGTTGCGTTCCGAATCGCATACTTTCTACTATATAGTATGTAGAAAAAAGATTTAGGATGTCCCGATTCTTGTGGCCAGATTTAGGATGGTTAGAAGTACCCGGATGTCCTACTTCATGCGGCCAAGATTGTTAGTGTTGAAAAGTGCATCCTATTTGGGCGATTCTGACCCACAATCCAGTGCGCACGTGAAGTGACGTAACACCGACGAAGCCTCCATATGAAAACAAATGGGGATGCGACGGATATAAAAGCGAGAGGCAAGATCAAGGCGCAATGTTATGATGAAATAAGAGAGAAAAGTATGTCCCAATAGTATGCCTACTGCATCCTAACTAGATTCTTTTTATCGTTGGATGTAGTATGTAGAATAGAAAAAAGAAAGAGTATGCGATTCGGAACGCAACCATAGTCTCCGTTTTGAGCAGGGAGGTTTTCTCCTGCTTTTATCCAAGTTCCCTGATTAAGAACACCTGAGTTTGAGTGACTCACACACCTGTTCAACCAATCAGTGGAAGAGGGAATAACACACACAAAACCCTGAGATGTTTCCATGGCTCAATAGCTAAGTGGATAACACCTCTGACTTCCATACGGTAGACCGAGGGTTAAATTCTCTGTCTGATGTTCTCAACTTTATTCTTTACGCTGTATTGTATTAATAATCCCAATTACTTAAAGTTGCTATGAAGAACTTTTTTATATTTCTGAAACAGTCTCATTGTTCCTCTGATGATCATAAATTACATGTAACAGCAAACGAGATCATCAGTGCTAAAGAGAATGCTATTTTTATATAGTTTTTCTAAATGCCTTTGTCATGGGTATACGCTCACCCAGGAACAACAGATATTTAAATGTGCTCTATTAGCATCAGTGATAATCTACCCAGTCAACATTCAACATTCAACATTCAAAGTGTTTATTGTCATATGCACAATGAGAAACATGTTCTCAGTCATACAGTGAAATTCTTCCTTTGTTTTCCACAGACTGAACGGCAAGAAAGAAGCATGAAAATATACAAGTAAAATACACAAAATAAAAAGCAGCATCAATACAGAATATACAATTTACAAAGCAAATAGAAGAGCAGCGACTTAAACAACAACATGGGAGTACACTGCACATTTCTGTATATTTCTGACCCCTAACACAAATAAGTCGCTGGCTATATTTAGCGTGGTGACATCAGCTGTCACAAAGTGCAGACTGAATGGTGCTGAGGCAAGCAGATATACCATGTTACAGTATGGATACTGTTTCACCCAATGTGGGATTGATTGGCACTTACTTGCCAATTGGAATAACTAGATAAATGTTGTGTTAAAGGGACACTGTGTAACATTTTAAGTAATGTATTAGCTAAAATCAATATCCTCATTCATAAATATGTCCTCATTGGTGTAAAATCCCCTCTGCCAATAATCTGAATTATCCTCCTGAGCGAAGAACTACAAATATTAATATCACATTTTGTACATTGAGCAGGCAGGTCTTATGGAGGAATCCATGTTTTTGGAATGTCATCAGGTGCATTGTTTAGAATTTAGAATTGTTCTTGTCCTTGAAGGCCACTGTAGCTTCTGTTATTATTCTAAAGGGGTGGGGTTACCCAGGGAGCGTTGCATTCTAGAACTTTGTAGATGATGTCATATTACACACTGCACCTTTAACTTGTAGTATGCTTGTTTTACTGTATTGTTTAAAAAAACTGTAAATGTTGCTTTTCATTATTAATCTTTTTCTTAAATGTTATAATGCACTTCAAGAATAAAGGCGAAATTTTGAGAATAAAGAGGAAATACAATATTGAGCAAAAAAAAGGTGGGAAGAAATTTTATTTTTATTTATTTTTATTATGTACTTTGAGCATAACAACTACTTACTGTATACAGCATAACACCTACTTACTGTATACAACATAACACCTACTTACTGTATACAAACAGTCGTAAGTTAATGCATGGTGATAGGTTCCATGTCAAACAAATCATTTTGTTGTGTGTTCAGAGTTATTTAACACTGGAAGCTCGTATAACGTCAGACTACAGCCGAACCATCCATCAGGCCTGCAGCATTCCTTTCTAAAAACAGCAAAAGTCAAAGGCAACATTCTTTACTGCCAGTTCTTCTGATATATGCAAGACAAACATCAGAATCAAAATGGAGTTTATGTCTGACCCACGGTGCAATAGGAACGATACAGAAAGAAAAAGCAGTGCAAAGGGATTTGTTGTACAATATAAAACAGTGTGTATTAAATAGAATAGAAAGGCAAGGCAAGGCAAGGCAAGGCAAGGCAAGGCAAAGCAAGGCAAGTTTATTTATATAGCACAATTCAGACACAAGGCCACTCAAAGTGCTTTACAGGGGCAAGATTAGAATACATAAAACACATTATAAAACATTTAAAAGCAAATAAAAGAAGCAAATAAAAAAAATGAAAACTCGATTTAAAAACATTTAAAAGCAAATAAAAGAAGCAAATAAAATATAAATTGCAGGTTAAAAGGGAAACAGAAAAGTCTTCAGACTCGATTTAAAAGAACTGAGAGTTGCAGCAGACCTCAAGTTCTCTGGGAGTTTGTTCCAGAGATTTGGTGCATAAAAACTAAAAGCTGCTTCTCCTTGTTTAGTCCTAACTCTGGGGACTGTAAGTAGACCTGTCTGTCTGTCTGTCTACCTGTCTGTCTGTCTGCCTGTCTGTCTGTCTGTCTGTCTGTCTGTCTGTCTGTCTGTCTCCTTGTTTAGTCCTAACTCTGGGGACTGTAAGTAGACCTGTCCCAGAAAAAAGAAAAAAGAAAAAAGTAGATAAGTTCAATTGAAATGTGTAATGTAATGAAACATGTTTACAATATGTGCAATATGCAGTCAACGGGTTCTGACCACTTACATGAAACCTTATTGACAATTTATTTTCTGCTCAACATTTGCCTTTAGTTTAAACAATGTCCTTAGAAACCTGTAAAGTATAGAGTACGCCATGTTAGCTGTTTGTTCTTTTGCTGTCTTTTGTTTTTGTGTTCACTTTTTCAGTTGTGTGTGTGTGTGTGTGTGTTCTTTAAAAACAAATCCTTAAATAAAGTATTTGAATGATGTATGATTAAGTAGCCTACATCTTTCATTAACATCTTCATACATTTATATTTTATAATTTTAAATGTTGTTTATGAACTTTCTTACTTAAATTGTATGGATTCATGCAAGTTATTGTTACCACTATATCACCTAGCCTGGCTCCTCCTCCTCGCCTACCTGCTTCCGCTCAATTTTCATTTCACTTCAGTGGTCAGTCTGGGGGTGGGGTGTGTTAGTGGGATTCTGCTCATCCAAATTGTTGGCGGTCCAATCAGCGATCAGAGCGAGTGGCTGAGAACGATGACGTCGAAGTCGCGCTCCAGTTTCAGTTGAATGCGGTTGAATGCTGTGTTCCTTTATACTCGGAACGCCTACAACCTTTCTCATCCAAATAACTAAACGTTAGGCTCTAGCAAGTTACCGTTTCCAGGTACCGGTAGATCCATAGACCACAATATTTAGTGAAGTCGCAAATTTCCTATTTCCCTGTACAACTGAAACGCACCGTCAGAAGCCGGCTCATGACACACGTCTGACCAAACGTGATGTGATTGGTTGGCTAATCCAGAGTTGCACTGGGCAGATCCAATAGTTCTAAACTTCAACAGACACCCGCCTCCAAGTGAGTGAACGTTTGCCAATTACAGCACTTACAGACCTTCTGTACAAATGAAATGAAGTAAGATGGTCTGGTTGGACCAGGCTAAATGAAGTACGATGGTCTGGTAGAACCAGGCTAAATGAAGTATGATGGTCTGGTTGGACCAGGCTAAATTAAGTATGATGGTCTGGTTGGACCAGGCTAAATGAAGTACGATGGTCTGGTTGGACCAGGCTAAATGAAGTATGATGGTCTGGTAGGACCAGGCTAAATGAAGTACGATGGTCTGGTTGGACCAGGCTATATATCACCTACAACTGTTGAAATTCTTGGCGTTTACTTTCGAAGTTATAGGTTTGAGTTCGAACAGTTCAAACAACCTTTGTGCAAACTTTGCCACTAGTATATTTTGGGAATATCTCTGTGTGCAGGTGAGTGTGTCAGGGGAAAAGGCACTGCTGAGATTTGAACTCAGGATCTCCTGTTTACTAGACAGGCGCTTTAACCAACTAAGCCACAGCGCCGGGTGGGGACATGCAGTGATAAGAGACGGTACGCTGCTGGGCCTAAGGTGTTTATATCCCTCTCAATTATGGTTTAGGATCGAAGACTATGCTAGAATTGTTTTACCTATGTAACTGTCCCATTTGTGTTTGTGTGTATGTGAACTGTGTAACGGAAGCCAACTTTTAAATTGCGAAATGAGTTTACGTACGGGTGCAAATAAAGAACCTTAGAACCACAGAGCTAGAACATGTATTAATTTATTGATTTTACCTTTATTTATAATCAAGAGGCTCATTGAAAGTTGACCCTCATTTACAATGATGTTGAGTCAAACAAATGCAAAGCTAAAATGATAGTTGAGTAGACAATATGTAGTGTACACATGTTGAGTATGTAGTAGGGAGGACGTTAGAAGGGCTGATTTCCTTTCCCTCAAATTACTTTTTAGGATGTAATGCTAGAACATAAATATATATAATCTCTGAAAAATATATGTACTTTATATCACTGGGCAGATCCAATAGTTTTAAACTTCAACTGACACCCGCCTTCAAGTGAGTTAACGTTTGTCAATTGAGCGATTCCAGACCTTCTGTACAAATGAAATGAAGTACGATGGTCTGGTAGGACCAGGCTAGCGACATTGAGCAGCTTCATAAAAACAAATTGGCGCCATTTTGAGTATGCTGAGTTCTGCCAGAATAGAATTTCATGGCATTTAATTTTTAAGTTGTGTCTGGGAGGTGGAAGAATGGATTTAAACCTTTGAGGAAACGTTGCCCGTTGGTAGTATATCTTCTAGATAGGTCTGTACAACAGGTGAGTGTGTCAGGGGAAAAGGCACTGCTGAGATTCAAACTCAGGATCTCCTGTTTACTAGACAGGCGCTTTAACCAACTAAGCCACAGCGCCGAGCAGAGATCTGCAGTGATAAGATAAACCACACTGCTGGGCCTAAGATGCTCATCTCCCTCTGAATGTAAGCTGAGTTATCAGTAATGACACCATGAGCCCTTTTCTGTGTTCCAGTGCATCTGCTCGGGAAAGTATGGACGCCTACAACCTTTCTCATCCAAATAACTAAACGTTAGGCTCTAGCAAGTTACCGTTGCCAGGTACCGGTAGATCCATAGACTACAATGTGTAGTGAAGTCGGAAATTTCCGAGTTTCCAGTACAACTGGAACGCACCGTCAGAAGCCGGCTCATGACATACGTCACGACCAAACGCGATGCGATTGGTTGGCTAATCCAGATTGGCACTGGGCAGATCCAATAGTTATAAACTTCAACAGACACCCGCCTCCAAGTGAGTTAACGTTTGCCAATTACAGCAGTTCCAGACCTTCTGTAAATTAAATGAAGTACGATGGTCTGGTTGGACCAGGATGTGCCCGGCGCTGTGGCTTAGTTGGTTAAAGCGCCTGTCTAGTAAACAGGAGATCCTGAGTTCGAATCTCAGCAGTGCCTTTTCAACACACTGCATTGCACATTGTGGGGCAGTTGAGTAGGAAAAGTAACCTATCGATCCCGGATGTAAGGACTCATCAGGGCATTTCTTACATACTCAAATTGATTTCAAAATGAGTATGAGTAGGACTTTAGTAGTTTGTGTATGTTTAAAAAAAATTAAAATACAAAAAACATGTGGGGGAAAAAAGGAATCTTCTAAAGCGCTCTGTATACTAGATTAGAGACATGAACAGGTGAGAGTGTGAAGCTAAAGCCCTCGGTTAAAGCTGCAGTGTGTAGAATTTTGGGTTTTATTTCCTAGCAGATTTTGTAGAAAGTTATTATAATATCCATAAGTACGTTTAATTTAGTGCATAATTTTTTTTTTAATTAAGGGTCTCATATATGTCCATATTTCTGCATATTTTGGACCAAGGCCTAGTGCCGCCATCTTGAAAGTGTCATAGTTGGAATGTCATCAGGTGCATTGTTTAACATTTTGAATTGTTCTTGTCCTTGAAGGCCACTGTAGCTTCTGTTATTATTCTAAAGGGGTGGGGTTACCCAGGGAGCGTTGCATTCTAGAACTTTCTAGAACTTTCTTGATGATGTCATATTACACACTGCACCTTTATCAAATGAAGTTGATGCCCGTCTTCGTGATACCAGTTAACTGGATCAAGCACTGGCAGAGAGAGCTAGGTTTAGTTGAGTGTGCTTTGTAGTTTACCCCTCTGTGTGTGTGTGTGTGTGTGTGTGTGTGTGTGTGTATGCGTTAGAAAAGGCACTGCTGAGATTCGAACTCAGGATCTCCTGTTTACTAGACAGGCGCTTTAACCATCTAAGCCACAGCGCCGGTGAGCACCCATCAGAGTGGTCTCAATTTTTTGCGCAAGATGCTCATTTCCTTCTGCGCTATATGGTTGTATTCTAGAAGATGCAAATGTTCAATCTCTTACATATTGATTAACTTTACTCAACAAAATATAAATTGTGCCATTGGTGTATGAGTGTGTGTGTGTGTGTGTGTGTGTGTGTGTGTGTGTGTGTGTGTGTGTGTGTGTGTGTGTGTGTGTGTGTGTGTGTGTGTGTGTGTGTGTGTGTGTGTGGTAAGATATCTAAAGCGCTTTGGGGCTGAGAAAATCGTCTAGAAAGCACTATATAAGTCAAGTCCATTTACCATTTACCAAATTGATTAAAAAAATTTAAAAAAAAATTTAAAAAAAAGATTAAATAAGAAAGAATAAATGACTAACTAAATAAATAAACAATAAAATGCATCCATTAATTTCCACTTTTGAATTTCAGGGCCTTAACTTTCTAAGTCAGAGTTCTAACTGTGAATTCAAACAGCCTTTGTGACCAGTTTATCTTATCACTGCCCATACAGTAGATTAGACAGTGGGGAAAAGGCACTGCTGAGATTCAAACTCAGGATTATCCTGTTTACTAGAGAGGTGCTTTAACCAACTAAGCCACAGTGACAATACATGATAATGTTATTGTAAGTGAATTTACACAGCTGGGCCTAAGTGCCTATCGTGTGAATGTCGATAGTTAGCCTGCTGCTATCGGTGTATGAATGTGTGTGTGAATGGTAACGTGGGAAAGGAAAACAGGTCTCCCTTGCAAAAGAGTCTCCGGTCTCAATGGGATTTACCTGTATAAATAAAGGTTAATAAAAAAAAAAAAAAAAAAAAAAAAAGAGGAGCTCATTCCCATCTGAATTACTCTGGGATTGTATGCTAACTCACCCAGCGTTCCAATTCCCATACAATCTAATACTTAGTATGTTAGGAAAAAGATTTAGGATGTCCCGATTCCTGCAACTAGATTATTTTTATGGTCAAATGTAGTGTGTAGGAGAGGAAAAAGAAAGAGTGTGAGATTTGGAACACAGGGCTAGTGTACATAGTAGCTGTGTACATATTAGATAGATTAGACACATGAACCGGTTGTTTGCAAACTAAGGACGTTAGAACATGTTCACTTCTCTGACACACACACAAAGTTACATCATGCACCTTTAAGAGTGCTTTGAGGAACTTCCAGTTTGTGTTAATTCTAGCGCCCCCCTTTGGACTAAAAGCGGTAGTGTTTTAACTACGCCAGCTGTTGTTCCTGGGTGAGCGTATACCCATGACAAGGGCATTAAGAAAAAACTATATAAAAATAGCATTCTTTGCACTGATGGTCTCATTTGCTGTTACATGTAATTTATGATCATCGGAGGAAAAATTAGACTGTTTCAGAAATATTTAAAAGTTCCTCGTAGCTCCTTTAAGTTATTGGTTTGAGTTCCAACTGTGAATACAAACCTTTTTTTCCCAGTGAATAAACAGAGAGGTAGGAAATTGACCTTGTGGGATTTGAACCCACGACCATTGGGACCACGCCTAAGCTATGGCACAGGCTCTGTACCCACTACGGTTAACAAACGAACTTGATTACCTCCTTTGTGATACCAGGTAACTTGAGACACAGTGGTGAACTTACTATGTAGTACAAACCTATTGTAAGGGGTGCAGGGGAAAAGGCACTGCTGAGATTCGAACTCAGGATCTCCTGTTTACTAGACAGGCGCTTTAACCAACTAAGCCACAGCGCCGGGTAAGGACAGAATAATGTCACTGATCAAAAACATGACACTGCTGTGCCTAAGGTGCTCATTTCCAACTGAATTTCTTTTTCGGATTGAATAGCTAGAACATCCATATATCTGTTACATAGTTTTGTTCTTGAGTCCAAAAAATATATTAATTGTTTTCTAAAAATTATAATAATAAATAATAATATAAATAATATTTGAAAAAAAAGGTAAAATAAGAAATTATACATAGCAAACTAAAGATATATCGATGCATCCATCTATCAATCTCAACTGTTGAATTTCATGGCTTTAAACTTTTGAAGTAATGGGTCTGTGTTCGAATCCAAACAACCTCTGTGCCCAGTTTATCTTATCTCTAGAGTCTACGCTCTGCGGTTAACAAATGAAGTTGATAACTTCCTTTGTGATACCAGTTAACTGGAGCCAGCTAAGGCAAAGAAAGTCAGGTTCATTTGATCTCACATTGTAGTTCACCCCTGTGTGTGTGTCCTATATGTATAAGTTGAAAAGGCGCTGCTCAGATTTGAACTCAGGATCTTCCTGTTTACTAGACAGGCGCTTTGACCAACTAAGCCACAGCGCCAGGCAACAAGATGAGTGAAGTCTCAATGCCTAATATGCTAATTTCATTTAGCTCTGCATTAAATATTATTATTATTTCTTGTATAGCGCTATATCTCCGTTTATCACAGACCCAAAGCATTGCCTTTTAGGATGTAATGCTAGAACATGCAAATGTATAATCTCTGACATATGTATGTACTTTTATCAACAAAAACATATATTTAAAAAAAGGTAAAATAAGAAAGAATAAATAACAAACTAAATAAATAAACTAAATGAATGAATCGATTAATCTATCCATCAATTCCCACTGTTTCATGGCTTTAAAATTTGAAGTAATGGCTTGGAGTTCTCACTGTGAAACCAAATAACCTTTGTGCCCAGTTTATCTTATATCTATACTCCTCTGTTACACGTCAACTGGAGCCAGCTCAGGGAAAGAGAGCCAGGTTCGGTTGAATCGCAGCTAACCCCTCTGCGTGTGTGTGTTAGAAAAGGCGCTACTGAGATTCGAACTCAGGATCTCCTGTTTACTAGACAGGCGCTTTAACCAACTAAGCCATAGCACCGGATGAGAACAGGGCGATACATTGAAAACCCAAATAACTCTCGCGTTGCATTCTGGGATCGTATCAGCTTCCTGCCTAGCAACAAGCTAAAAAAAAAAATCCATAACAACGAGCTAGGCCAGATATCAACATTCAGCCGTTTCATTCAGGCCTAAATAAGGTGCTCATTCCCCTCTGAATGCATTCTAGCTTTGTAAGGGCCACAGTCACTGGTTTCATATGTTATTCTTCTTTTTTCACGATATGTGAAAAAAAGCATATGTTCCCATCAGTCATGATACATATGTTATTCTTAGTATTGAATAATTCTATCAACATAGAAAAATTAAAAATATTTTGAGGAACCTGGAACCAAATTCTAACTTCAAACAGTGTTCCAGGGATCACATTTTCCTGTGAGGAAATTTGTTTATTCAGTTATGAGAATATTCCTTAGAACATGTTCACTTCTTTGACACAGCCAAAGTTACATAGGCCTAATGCACCTTTAAGTTATTGGGATGGAGTTCAAACTGTGAATTCAAACGACCATTGAGTTGAACGTGCTCTGACGAACTTTCAGCTTTTGTTAATTATAGCGCCCCCTTTGGAAAAAAGTGGTAGTGTTTTTACTACGCAATCTATAGTTCTAGGGTGAGGGACACATGACAAAAACAAGAAAATAACATTCTTTGCACTGATGGTCTCATTTGCTGTTACATGTCATTTATGATCACCAGAGAAAAAATATGACCGTTTTAGAAATATTTAAAAGTTCCTCGTATCTACTTTAATCATTGCACTAGTTTATCTTATACAGTTTACCGCGTTGTGCATATAGCCTATTGTTCACATAAACAGGGCAGGGGAGAAAAAGGCGCTACTGAGATTCGAACTCAGGATCTCCTGTTTACTAGACAGGCGCTTTAACCAACTAAGCCATAGCACCGGGTGGTTCAATTTGAGGTCAGGTTACATTCAAATAAGCATCTCGAAGCCCCGCGTTGCATGGACCTATAAGGAAAGCAGTAGCAACCGTAACAACCACATGAATGTGTGTAGTAGGCTATGTTTTTCTATCAACTGTGCATGTATGCCGATGTCCACACTTTTGGCGTATTGATATTTTGATCAGTTAGTAAGCTAGGACCTATTTTCTCTAACCGTTTCCCAGTGTGAGTTGGAGCAGAGGAGGAGAGGCACTCACTCTTTCCTTGCTTAAAATAATGTTCTTACGTTTTAGCCAATAGGCCTATATTAAATTAAATAAACTGTCTTTTTAGGTCCACGGTTCTTAAACATCGAAATCAAACTGCCTCGGGGCGTCTCCGCGTGTCCCAGGAGGTGCTATGAGCGAGTCTATTCGTAACGTTTAGGATTGAATGCTAAAAACAAGCTAAATAACTAGTCGGCTAACACGGAAACACTGATACATAGCCTAGTGACTGTGACGCTGCTGTGGCTGTAATATGAGTCCAGTGAACTAATCGATATGCTACTAATAATATATGCAAATATTATAATCATAAACAGGTTCAGTCAACAAAAGGCGCTACTGAGATTCGAACTCAGGATCTCCTGTTTACTAGACAGGCGCTTTAACCAACTAAGCCATAGCACCGGGTGGGATCGTTGCGCTATATTGAGAACTGAAATAACTCGCGTTGCATTCTGGGAGCGTGTCAGCTTTCTTCCTCATAGCAACAACCAAAAAAAGTCCATGGTAACGAGCTAGGGAGACATCAACATTGAACATTAGCTAGCGTACTGAACAGTGCGTTTTTATTTTATATATCCATTTTTGAGGAGGTATATCTTTAAAAATGGAGAGTTCACAAACCGGAGACCCGCGTTTTCTCAAGAGGTAACTTATGTTTGTTTATGAACGTTTAGAGGCGGACAAACAACGGTCATTTTACGTGAGCCGATCTTCTGTAAGCGATATTTTTTCAGTGCTAATCAATGTAATGTAACGTGTGTGTGTGTTTGTGTGTTGGCTACTAGCCATATAAAGGACCACAAGTAAACCCGTCTTACAAACTGAGGCAAACGGTCGCTGTCTCTATTTTCAGTTTAATATGAAATGTGTTGGTTAATCTACGAATCGATAAATACAGGGATAAACTATACAATATAAAATAAACGACTATATTAGGTATTAAACCTGCAGTGTGTAGAATTTTGGGTTTTATTTCCTAGCAGATTTTGTAGAAAGTAATTATAATATCCATAAGTACATTTAATTTAGTGCATAATAGCTGAATTTTCTTTTTTTGAATTATTATTTTTTCCCTTAGAAAGGGTCTCATATATGTCCATATTTCTGCATATTTTGGACCAAGGCCTAGTGCT
>CASHTC010000233.1:67500-77500 GCA_949357725.1 Hyperoplus immaculatus
TTCAAGATGGCGGCACTAGGCCTTGGTCCAAAGTATGGAGAAATATGGACATATATGAGACCCTTTCTAAGGGAAAAATAAATAATTTAAAAAAAAAATTTCAGCAATTATGCACTAAATTAAATGTACTTATGGATATTATAATTACTGTCTACAAAATCTGCTAGGAAATAAAACCCAAAATTCTACACACTGCAGCTTTAATGACAATATTTTTTCGGAGGAATTTGGTAGAAATGTTGTCAGTAGTTTGTAGAATAAAACCAAAATGTTCATTCTACTCAAACATATGCCTCTAAATAGTAAAACGAGAGACACTGAACATTTGGAGTGGTCTCTTAAATTTTAACCAGAGCTGTGTGTTTGGTTTGGTCACAACAGATGTAGGCTACTGACTTGCTTTGTGTATTGTCATGTGTGTGTGTGTGTGTGTGTGTGTGTGTGTGTGTGTGTGTGTGTGTGTGTGTGTGTTCAGAGACGGCCCTCGGAGCCCTGGCCAGAGTTTTGAGGGAAGACTGGAAGACGAGCGTCGACTTGGCAACAACCATCACCTACGTCTTCTTCTGCTTCTCAAGGTAAAACTGTAGTTAACACACACACACACACACACACACACACACACACACACACACACACACACACACACACACACACACACGCACACATACACACTCACACCACAACCTGTCCGTACTGTAAGTGCTGTGAAAAAAAAATCCATTGTTAATACTCAGCCTATACGCTCAAACGGTAATTGGGCATGTTGCTAGCTACAATGGGCCTTTCAGATTAAATACACATTTACAGAGCCTAGGCTGTGTATTAACACCAGGTTTTTTTTTCAGCACACACACACACAGCACAGACAGGTAGCGGATCATGAGGAGATATTCACTGATTTTGACAAAAAGTGATTTTGACAACAAGAGTACTCCAGAATCACTGACTCCACCTATAACTTAAAGATATATCCATAGAGTGTGTGTTCTTATGTATTTAGACCTGTCAAATAATTTGCCAGTTTTTCTACAGTTTTTTCTACATTTGACACACTCACACACACACACTCACACACACACACACACACACTCACACACACACACACACACACACACACACACACACACACACACACACACAGGCGAGCTCCACTCCTACAGTAGTCCTGCTGCTGAAGTTTCTTCTCTCTCTCATACCGATGGTTAGGAAACAGTGAACTTAGCCCATCGTTAAAATAACACATAAGCGCCTGTCGGAGCTGATCATGGTTGAAAGCCGATCCCCGCCCCTGGCCCGCGTCCATCTCCGTGTTATGCTATTTGCGCTGATTATAAGTCCGACCGTTTGACAGAATGTGTTTTGACTCTTGACAGTTTACTTTATAAACTACTGCAGGGTTCAGCGGCTCGGGGGCGCTCTAGTGACAACTCCCAGCTGCGTTCACCAAAATCCCCCTCTGAAATAAAAGTGCTATTTTCTTTAGACTTTTTGATAAAAAAAAACCTTAACCCTAGCCCACTTTTGGATAAAGAGGGTATTTTCTTAAAGGTGCTACGAGGAACTTTTTGAATATTTCTGAAGCAGTCTGATTTTTCCTCTGATGATCATGAATTACATGTAACACCAAAACGTGACCATCAGTGCAAAGAATGCTATTTTTATATAGTTTTTCTTAATGCCTTTGTCATGGGTATACGCTCACCCAGGAACAACAGCTGGCGTAGTAAAAACACTACCGCTTTTTGTCCAAAGGGAGGGGGGGGGGGGGGGCTAGAATTAACACAAACTGAAAGTTCCTCGTTATTAAATAGCAAGAACAGAATGTTAAACTTTCGGGAATTCACTTTTTTGGACAATATCTTAAAAAAAACGTTTTGTAAAGAATCCACTCATGGACGAATGGCTGTGTTGTTTTGTGCTCCAGTTTCTCCCAGTTCCACGGCCTGGTGTCTCACTTTAAGATCGGCGCTCTGTGCATGAACATGATGGAACATGAGCTGAAGAGGTACGAGCTCTGGCAGGACGAACTCCTCAAGAAGAAGAAGGCCTATATCCTTCACTGACACACTGGTTATTATGGTAGATATGTGTGTGATCCCCTCTATTGTTTTATCTTTTTTTTTTTCTCACAAAACACACAAACAATCACAACAAGGACACAAACCAAGCAACCGCTTCAAAAAAAGAAGAAAAAAAAAAAAACTATAAATAAATTATTATTTTCCATGTTCTCATCCGTCAGGTATGGCTCCCAGAGCTCGACAAAGTCCTTCCACTTGCCCTTAACAATATAAGTCAATCTTTCCAGTCCGATACAGCTAGACACCTCCTTAATCCACATTGCCCCAACATATGTGATCCCCTTATTAACTTGTGACACCTCGCCATATCTATCATAATACTGTATATCAATGAGTATGTTTTGTTGTAAATGTCCTTGACTTTATTCCACATGAGGAATCTTCTCAGAACCAGAATCTGAAGAAAGAACACGAGAAATCTTTCAGGAAATTCCAAAGTCTCCTGATGAAGCAGGAGCAACTTCTCAGAGGTAATTTATTTTTTTTTAACCTTTATTTCTCCAGCTAAATCCCATTGAGACCGAAGACTCTTTTGCAAGGGAGACCTGTTCCCATTCCCACGTTACCATTCACACACACATTCATACACCGATAGCAGACTAACTATCGACATTCACACGAGGTAAGGTGGGTGAAGTGTCTTGCCCAAGGACACAACAACTGTGACACAGGTGGCAGTGCGGGGATCGAACCTCCAACCCTTTGATCATCAGCCGACCCGCTCTACCAACTGAGCCACAGTCGCCCCCGAATTATCTATTTAACTTATAATTATCAGAAGTGAGGTGATATAAGTGATTTACTGTACTTTGTGTACTAAACCCATAATAAGCCCATTGTCTGTGGCTGTGTTCCAAAACCCCTACTAACGTCCTACTCATACTAATTTTGACGTCAATTTGAGTATGTTGTGGTTGCGTATGCAAGTTTGTGTAGGCGAGAAATGCCCGGATGAGTACTCACTTCCGTGAAGATTTTGTGTTTGGATCGATAGGTTACTTTTCCTATACTCAACCGCCCCACAATGCATTGCGTCTTTTCAAACTGCATGGAAGTTTTTTTTAAATTCTTTATTGCCTCTGTATACTTCAGTGTAAACGGTCCGACGAACCTCGCATACACAATGGATGTTTAAGTAGATAGTATACATGTTGAGTATGTAGGAGGGAGGACATTTGTAGGGCTTTTAGTATGTAGTATATACATGTTGAGTATGTAGGAGGGAGGACATTAGTAGGGCTTTTAGTATGTAGTATAATATATATACCCTAACCCTAACCCTAACCCTATATATATTATACATGTTGAGTATAGGAGGGAGGACGTTAGTAGGGCTTTTAGTATGTAGTATATACATGTTGAGTATGTAGGAGGGAGGACGTTAGTAGGGCTTTTAGTATGTAGTATGTACATGTTGAGTATAGGAGGGAGGACGTTAGTAGAGCTTTTACAACACAGTCTGTGTCTGTGTGTGTTGCAGTGTCCCTGTGTCTGCTGCTGAACCTGGCTGAAGACACTCGCACTGAGCTGAAGATCAGAAACAAGAACATCGTCCACATGTTGGTGAAGCTGCTGCAGAGACGAGACGAAGAACTAGTGATGGTGGCTGTGGCCTTCCTCAAGAAACTTTCTATCTTCATGGAAAACAAGAACGATATGGTGAGAGATAGATAGATAGATAGATAGATAGATAGATGGATGGATGGATGGATGGATGGATGGATGGATGGATGGATGGATGGATGGATGGATGGATGGATGGATGGATGGATGGATGGATAGATAGATAGATAGATAGATGGATGGATGGATGGATGGATGGATGGATGGATGGATGGATGGATGGATGGATGGATGGATGGATGGATGGATGGATAGTTAGATAGATAGGTAGGTAGGTAGATAGATAGATAGATAGATAGATAGATAGATAGATAGATAGATAGATAGATAGATAGATAGATAGATAGATAGATAGATAGATAGATAGATAGATCAGGGTGTCCGCGGAAGTCTTAAAAGTCTTACAAAGTCTTAAATTCATGTATCTAAAATTAAGGCCTTAAAAAGTCTTAAATTCATTAAAAATGTGATATGCTGGTCTTAAATCCATTACTCAAAGGTCTTAAATTTGTCGGGGCAGGACTATTCAATGTTATATATTTTTTTTCTTCCATGACTTTCCGAGAAGGAGATGTAGAGAGGCTACTTTCTAACTAACTGCTCATATAAAAGTCTGACACTACGCTAGAGGCAGTACGGCCGTGTGTGGCTGTGATCCGCATATAAACGTAGCATAGAAGAAGAATGTGTGTCCCCTGCCTCCGAATTTGAAGTCGGTCGCGTGAAAGCAAGAAAGGGGAGAACGACCCAGCGAAATACATACCCTGCTATTATACATTCAGTGAGAGGTGGAGGGTGGACGACAAATATCATGGCTGGCTTTATTCACCCCGCGACCACACACTGCCGCTACTCCTAGGTGTGCAACCACCCGCCCGCTGGCGATGTAGGTAGGCTACTGACCCAAACGCAAATCACACAGAAACAAACTGATTTATTTTGTTTAGTAAAAATGTTTATTTATCTATATTTATTAATTAATAGCTGCTCATCAGACGGTCATTCGGGTCGCGTTGCCGTGAGCTGACAGAGTGAGACGCGAGTCTCTGCTTCTCTGTCTGTCGCTTTCTTTCTCTCCACTCTGCCCTCGCTCTCTGACGGCTAGTTAAGAACTATTGCCGATCGTCCCGTCAATCGCAGACAGTAGCCTACATTTCCATCACCAATCGGTACAACCCTAATACCCGCAGTTTATTAACCTGGCCGCCTGCAACAATATGAAGAAAATAAAACATTTCGCAAATTACCGCAGGTCCCGTGGGCATCCCCCAGTCATGCAAACCTGTATACAGTAGCCTATAGGCTATGCCTACTTTACAGTAGCCTATTTCCCGATTTTGAAAGTGCAAAATCATTCACCTGTGGAACCAATTTTTAAATAGTTTCTGCCACAAGTTCTGAAAAATAAAGTTAATGGACTAAGTTTGTTGTTTATTGAATGAGTAGGCTAATTAAAATTTGAAGGACATTCTTCCCCATAAATTACCAGATTTTTGTATTTCATTCTAATACTGCATGCTGCAGCTAACATTTGTTTTATTGATTAAACTGTTCTTGTGACTGGTTTATCAGAAAATGTAAATCAATTGATACAGCTCTATAATAGGTTGAAAAGGTGGTAATGATGGGTTTTCACGTTGCCTTTACAGGGATCTTATATTTATTTGATGGTAAATGCGGGGGGACATTGTCTTCATTCAGACTGCTGAACATTTTTTATTTTCTGTAATTAGACAGCAGTTGTTAGCTAAAGTGCATTGAATATTTGATATTCAAACTTAAAAAAACTCTTTACAGAGCATATACTGTAGTGTAGTTTGTAGGTATTGGTGTTCATTAGAAGTCTTAAAATGTGCAGATACCCTGAGAGAGGCTACTTTCTTCCTAGCTTCTGATATAAATGAGTATCACTTTATGTTCAATAAACAGACAAAAAGTAAACTTGAATGTGTCTCATTGAGTGACACACAAGCTATGCGTGGGTTGTAATACAGCTGGACCCCCCAAATATCGCCTATATGTATTGTGTTTTAGGTCTTAAATTTAATTCAAGGTGGTCTTAAAAAGTCTTAAATTTGACATGCTGAAACCTGCAGATACCCTGTAGATAGATAGATAGATAGATAGATAGATAGATAGATAGATAGATAGATAGATAGATAGATAGATAGATAGATAGATAGATAGATAGATAGATAGATAGGTGGATGGAGGGAGGGAGGGAGGGAGGGATGGATGGATGGGAAATGAGCACCTTAAGTCTAGTATTGTATATTGACTTATCAATGAAAACTGGCACCTGGCGCTGTGGCTTAGTTGGTTAAAGCGCCTGTCTAGTAAACAGGAGATCCTGAGTTCGAATCTCAGCAGTGCCTTTTCCCCTGCACCCACTCACCTGCACACAGACAGCTCTTTACAAGATAAAACTACCTGCTGGCAACGTTTAATCAAAGGTTGTTTAAATTCATACTTCAAATTCCCACCCATAACTTAAAAAAGGGAATTCCATCAAATTCTATAGATAGATAGAGATAGAGAGATAGATAGAGATAGATAGATATATAGATATAGATAGATAGATAGATAGATAGATAGATAGATAGATAGATAGATAGATAGATAGAGCGTTGGACCAATCCTTTTGGCCATAAAGTGTATAATTAAACTGCTTCCAACATCTGGTGAAAAAACTGAAACTAGTTCTGTTTAAAAAAAAAAGGTTTTAAATATTACACAACTTCCACAGAGGTCTTTACTCATGTTCCTCTAACAAACCGAACATTCATCTGGGATTTGTTTGTGGACATTAATGGCTGCACAGTAAAGGGACACTGTGTAACATTTTAAGTAATTTATCAGCTAAAATCAATATCCTCATTGATAAATATGTCCTCATTGGTGTAAAATCACCTCTGCCAATAATCTGAATTATCCTCCTGAGCGGAGAATTACAAATATTAATATTACATTTTGTACATTGAGCAGGCAAGTCTTATGGAGGAATCCATGTTTTTGGAATGTCATCAGGTGCATTGTTTAAAATGTAGAATTTTTCTTGTCCTTGAAGGCCACTGTAGCTTCTGTTATTATTCTAAAGGGTTGGGGTTACCCAGGGAGCGTTGCATTCTAGAACTTTCTAGAACTTTCTTGATGATGTCATATTACACACTGCACCTTTAATAACTACGGTTTTGGAAATATGGGTGGGATGTCGTTGGCTACGTAGTTATGGACATTTATTGTATTTTGTATTTCTTTTATAATATGACATTTGATTTCAAATATTACACAACTCTGACCCACAGAGGTCTTTACTCATGTCCATATATTTCAGTGCAATAACAAACCGAACATTAATCTTTTGGATTTGGACCTGGATTGTTAAAGATATTAGTATCACACTACTATTGGATCAGCACATCAATGATAGCAGCCAAATGTACTGTCTAATATCTTTCTTTGTTTACCTGCTGCCTACGGGCACTGCACTAGTGTCATTAACATGTCAGAAATTAACATTATGAAATGAATGAAGTGCATATTGTTCGAGTTAGTTTTTTAAATCCTGGTGTAAACATTTCTAATGAACGTTTTCCTTCAAGCTTTTTGTTTCTGTGACATCTCAACACAATCATTCGGAGCTTAGAGGAAGCCATCCGTCTCTATCTGCTCTGTGTTGCTCTCCAGGGGTTCCTTTTGACAAATAGCCGTTAGTTACCGCGTAGAGAAAACCACACTTATCAAATTTCCATTTTAATAAATGCTTTAGAACTTTTCTCCACGTGTCCCACAGGCACCAGTACAAGAACCTTTCCCCACTAATCCGAATGCACCTGGTTCCAATCTATCTCTACTGCGTTTGTGGGTCTTTATCAAAGCCAGACCCTGTTAGGAACCGGCTTTATCTCCCTGGCTGTGTCTGTAGCTTCAGATTAAAGGACTTCTTTCTCTTGGGGGGGAGGGGGGGGGGGTTAGGGGTTTAGCTTGTGTCCAGAGGGATAATGGTGGTTTCAACACTGTTTTATAAAAATAATGTTTGTAGGATTAAGGTGGTTGCAGAAACTTTTTTTTTTTTCAACAAATCTAATTGCAAAAGTATCTTAAAGCAGCTAAGAGGAATTTTTAATATTTCTGTAGCAGTCTAATTTTTTCTCTGATGATCATAGATTACATGTGTATTATATGTTTGTAGGATTAAGGTGGTTGCAAAAAGTAAAATGAAAAAAAAAAAGTTCTTAATTTTTCATTTTCATTTTATCTGAACCAAATTTAACGGTTTACAAAAATAAAATAAAAGTTTGCAAACAGATTCACACAGAACATTGCTTAATAGCTAAATCCCCCCCCCCCCCCCCCTCCGAACTAAATTGTCCCACCCTTCCCCAACCCCGAAAATGTTGGCTGAAACGTTTTGCTTTTTCCCTTGTGTTTGTTACACAGTTTTTCAAAGCAGTTTAATGATACACACACCTCAAACGAGCACACATCTGCATGCCGACATAAACTTTCCCTGCGTTCCAATCCCCATACTTCTCTACTATTTAGTATGCCAGAAAAAGATTTAGGATGTCCCAATACATGCACGTCAATTGTAGTATGCTGAAAATACATAAATGCCCCCACTAACTCCAATAGCATTTTTGAGTATAAGTCTTTATTCTTGACATTTCATGACAGAATGGAAAAAAATCTTCCTTGTCTGATTTTTTTTTCTCTCCTGTCTGTGGCCCTAAAACTCTTCTGTACTTTAGTATGTAGTGTAGTAAAAAGACTAAAACTCTTCTGTACTTTAGTATGTAGTGTAGTAAAAAGACTAAAACTCTTCTGTACTTTAGTATGTAGTGTAGTAAAAAGACTAAAACTCTTCTGTACTTTAGTATGTAGTGTAGTAAAAAGACTAAAACTCTTCTGTACTTTAGTATGTAGTGTAGTAAAAAGACTAAAACTCTTCTGTACTTTAGTATGTAGTGTAGTAAGAAGACTAAAACCAGTGGTGTAGTGGTGCCTGGAGAAGTGGGTATACTCTAAATTGTATTGCGCGCGCAGCCGCTTTTGCCGGTCCTACATTTCCCATAATTACGCTGCCTCACAGCCCCTTGCGAGTAGTGTTCCAACACAGGCCTAAATTAATGCATGAATATAAGATATATTCAAGATGAGGCAAAAATGGTGTTTCAGTCAGAGATTAGTTTATTTTGAACAAACTGATTTAAAAAAAATAAAATAAAAAGCATTCACAAACCAACTTTAGGAAAGATTGCTCTGGGTGTACTACAGAAAACTGATTTTTAAACATCATGTAAAAAAAATACTTAAGAGGTTAAGTACTGATATGACAATAGCAGAGAGGGATAACAGGAAATATTATTTATCATACTGTGGCAATGCAGCTTTGTTCATATTTCACCTTAAATAAAAAACACATCCTCTTCCACACATCAAAAATGCACAGTCCTAAAACTGAAAATGAAATAAATTATTTGGTTTCTATAGCTGAATACTATTTATAAACATCAGGCATAGTACCTGTTAACAGATAAATCATCATAAATAACATAATTCAAAGAATCCAACAACATATTCAAAACAATATAGACTATAAACAACAAATCCAAATTGAAGCATGCTAAACAATAAGATTCACATAACAATAGTATTCACATGTGTAGTGAACACACACACGCACACACACACACACACACACACACTCACACACACTGTGATAAACAAATATTTTCACATGTCAACTGTTATCGAAGCTGCCAAACTAACAACCTAAACTTACCCAATTTTTTGTTTTTATATCGTAACCAGGTAACATGGCTGTCCACAGGTCTGGCCAGTGAATGAAATACAGGCTATAAATGTAACTATTTAATTACAATTAGCCTCCTGAATTCTGTTCAGTGACATATTTTCAGACAGACTCGCGAAATGAATTGGAACGTACAGGTAGGCTAATGTTAGATGCCAAAACAATAGAGCAATTGAGGGATGAATATTATATTGAAAACAGGCTGTCTTGTGGTGAGGGATGCATTTTCTTGGGCCAGGTAGGCTACACTTAACATTTTAAGTTTTCATTGTTTTAATATATGTTATTAACATAATTTACAAGGTCCCTGCTGCTATTAAAGTGCTCACCGTGGTTGACGTCTTTATATAAAGTTGTAGTCGAAGGAGCAGCGGCATCACTTTCTGCATCGACATCCTCTCCGACTCCGACTGGGCTGGGACTGGGAGACGGAGCAGGTGCGGATGCTGGGCTGCTTGCTAACAGCAACGGCGATGTAGCA
>CASHTC010000233.1:85000-90000 GCA_949357725.1 Hyperoplus immaculatus
GACAGAGACACAGTCGGCACAGCTGTTATTCAAAATGTTTCGTGTTGCCGTGAGAACAGGGCCTAAAGGAGTGTGTGTGTGTGTGTGTGTGTGTGTGTGTAAATCTGTCCCCCTCAAAAACATAGGAAATAATTACATATGTACAGTGTAGTAGTTTAATTTGTAATTATTTGTTAAACATTTGTTCACACTAGGGCTGTCAAAATTATCGCGTTGACGCAGGGTGATTAATTTCTGGAATTAACACGTTAATTTTTTTATCGCAGTTTCACATATCACATATGAATGACGAGTTAGCAAAAGTTGGCTCAAATGACAGTTTCCCTTAAAAGATTGGAGGCTTTAGTTTTAGCCTCAAACCTAAACAATCTAGTGCAGAAAGTTGCTTTGACATTTTGAGTTTTCGTAACTTTTAAATGTTTACAGTGTGTGTGTGTGTGTGTGTGTGTGTGTGTGTGTGTGTGTGTGTGTGTGTGTGTGCGCGCGCGTGCGTGCGTGTGTGTGTTTTGAAAGGTATCGGTGGAGGTAAAAGGATCGCTAATGAGAGGCAGATGTCGGGCGGATTGCTTCAACTTATTAAATGCAGTAAAATTGATGCTTCCTCCTGTTCTCCCAATTAAATCTAGAAGCCGTCTCTGCTCTGCCCCCCGACCTGTGTGTGTGTGTGTGTGTGTGTGTGTGTGTGTGTGTGTGTGTGTGTGTGTGTGTGTGTGTGACCTCCCGCCTGTGATTCCAGAGGTTTCACTCACACACATCTGGAACTCATAATACTACCGCGATAAGGCCGCTGACCCAACACACAGGGACCTATTTTAACTGGACCAGTGTGTGTGTATGTGTGTGTGTGTGTACACATGCGTGTGCCTCTGTGTGGGTGTGTGTGTGTTTGTGTGTCTGTACGTGCGTGCGTGCCTGTCTGTGTATGTTTGTGTGGTTGTGCGTGTGTGTTTCTTTCTCTCTATGTGTGTGTGTGTGCCTCTCTGTGCGTTTGTGCGTATGTGTGTATGTGTGCCTGCTTAAGTGCCTTTGTGTACGTGCATTTGTGCCTCTGTGTGTGTGTGTGTGTGTGTGTGTGTGGGGCTCTGTGTGTGTGTGTGTGTGTGTGTGTGTGTGCGTGCCTGTCCCTGTGCATGCGTGTGTGCCTGCAAGTGTGTGTGTGTGTGTGTGTGCTCCAGCCTTTTCTCTTAACACTTATCTTAATGAAAAGCTCCCAGGTCAAACTCTGCTGTAAACTCTTATTAATTCCCTTCTGCTTTCAGGGTCAAACTAATAAAGGGTCTGTGGGCTCAGCGACAGCCTCACACTCAATCCATTCTCTCTTTATCTCTCTCAGGCGTTGAGCAGAGGTTTGATAAGCTAATATTCTAGTGACTATAGGAATGTACTAGTTTTTTTTATTGGAGAAATGTTAAAGCTGCAGTGTGTAGAATTTTGGGTTTTATTTCCTAGCAGATTTTGTAGAAAGTAATTATAATATCCATAAGTACATTTAATTTAGTGCATAATAGCTGAACAAAATTGTTGGAATGTTATCAGGTGCATTGTTTAACATTTAGAATTGTTCTTGTCCTTGAAGGCCACTGTAGCTTCTGTTATTATTCTAAAGGGGTGGGGTTACCCAGGGAGCGTTGCATTCTAGAACTTTGTAGAACTTTCTTGATGATGTCATATTACACACTGCACCTTTAAAGGGCTAGTCCGCTCAAATTACAAAAAAATAAGCATTTTTAAAAATGTACGTCTGAAAGTATCTATCCATTCCATACAGATACTTTTGGTCTTTATCTCTTTCAGTCTTTCATTCTTTGCTACGAAAGTTTGATAAGCTAAAAGCAAACTCTAGGGACTATAGGAATGTACTAGTTTTTTTATTGGAGAAATCTTAAAGGGCTAGTCCGCTCAAATTACAAAAAAATAAGCATAATATTTTCTAACTTACCTCTGAAAGTATCTATCCATACTATACGGATATGTTTTGGTTTTATTTGCACAAATTCAGGCCTATCAATTGAATCAATTGAATATATTGTTAATTTAATTGTATTGGTCTGTGTGTGTGTGTGTGTGTGTGTGTGTGTGTGTGTGTGTGTGTGTGTGTAATATATATTATTTTTTTGTGAAATGATTTGATCATCTTTTTGTTTATTGTATTTTCGTGCTTTTCATTTTGTTTTGTATTTTTGAAATGTTTGATTATTTTTTTTGATACGTCTGAAAAACCTTTAAAGCTGCAGTGTGTAGAATTTGGGGTTTTATTTCCTAGCAGATTTTGTAGAAAGTAATTATAATATCCATAAGTACGTTTAATTTAGTGCATAATAGCTGAAACATTTTTTTTTAATTATTATTTTTTCCCTTAGAAAGGGTCTCATATATGTCCATATTTCTGCATATTTTGGACCAAGGCCTAGTGCCGCCATCTTGAAAGTGTCATAGTTGGAATGTCATCAGGTGCATTGTTTAAAATTTAGAATTGTTCTTGTCCTTGAAGGCCACTGTAGCTTCTGTTACAGTATCTCACAAAAGTGAGTACACCCCTAATATTTCTTCAAATATTTCATTATATCTTTCCATGCGACAACACTGAATAAATGACACTTTGATACAATGTCAAGTAGTCAGTGTACAGCTTGTATAACAGTGTAAATTTACTGTTCCCTCAAAATAACTCGACACACAGCCATTAATGTCTAAACTGCTGGCAACAAAAGTGAGTACACCCCTAAGAAAAAATGTCCAAATTGGGCCCAAAGTGTCAATATGTTGTTTTGCCATCATTATTTTCTAGCACTGCCTTAACCCTCTTGGGCATGTAGTTCACTAGAGCTTCACAGGTTGCAACTGGAACCCTCTTCTACCCATTCATGACGACATCAAGGAGCTGGTGGATATTAGAGTCCTTGCGCTCCTCCATCTCACGTTTTAGGATGCCCCAAAGATGCCCAATAGGGTGTAAGACTGGAGACATGCTTGGCCAGTCCATAACCTTTACCCTCAGCGTCTTTAACAAGCCAGTGGTCGTTCGGAGGGGTGTTTGGGGTCGTTATCATGTTGCAGTACTGCCCTGCGGCCCAGTTTATGAAGGGAGGGGATCATGCTCTGCTTCAGTATGTCACAGTACATGTTAGAATTCAATGAACTGTAGATCACCAGTGCTGGCAGCACTCATGCAGCCCCAGACCATGACACTCTAACCACCATGCTTGACTCTAGGCAAGACACACTTGTCTTTGTACTCCTCACCTGGTTGCCGCTCCACACTCTTAACACCATCTGAACCAAATAAATGTATTTTGGTCTCATCAGACCACAGGACATGGTTGCAGTAATCCATGTCCGTAGTCTGTTTGTCTTCAGCAAACTTTTTGTGGGGTTTCTTGTGCATCATCTTGAGAATAGGCTTCCTTCTGGGATGACAGCCATGCAGACCAGTATGATGCAGAGTGTGGCGTATGGTCTGAGCACTGACAGGTTGACCCCCCACCCCTTCAAGCCCTTCAGCAATGCTGGCAGCACTGATACGTCTATTTTCCAAAGCCAACCTCTGTGTACGACGCTGACCATGTGCACTCAACCTTCGTAAACTGGGCCGCAGGGTGGTATTGCAACATGATAACGACCCCAAACACACCTCCAAGACGACCAGTGGCTTGCTAAAAAAGCTGAGGGTAAAGGTTATGGCCTGGCCAAGCATGTCTCCAGACCTAAACCCTATTGAGCATCTTTGGGGCATCCTCAAATGGAAGGTGGAGGAACGCAAGGTCTTTAATATCCACCAGCTCTGTGATGCTGTCATAAATGGGTGGAAGAGGGTTCCAGTTGCAACCTGTGAAGCTCTAGTGAACTTCATGCCCAAGAGGGTTAAGGCAGTGCTGGAAAATAATGGTGGCCACACAAAATATTTACACTTTGGGCCCAATTTGTAAATTTTTTCTAAGGAGTGTACTCACTTTTGTTGCCAGCAGTTTAGACATTAATGGCTGTGTGTCGAGTTATTTTGAGGGGACAGTAAATTTACACTGTTATACAAGCTGTACACTGACTACTTTACATTGTATTAAAGTGTCATTTATTCAGTGTTGTCGCATGGAAAGATATAAAGAAAAATGTGAAGAAATGTGAGGGGTGTACTCACTTTTGTGAGATACTGTATTATTCTAAAGGGGTGGGGTTACCCAGGGAACGTTGCATTCTAGAACTTTGTAGAACTTTCTTGATGATGTCATATTACACACTGCACCTTTTAACCAATCAATCAATCAAATGTGTCCAGGGTTAGGGGGGTGTGCGATAGTAATATATATATATATATACAGACAGTCCCACAAATCTCTCCAACGTGATTATCTTGCTGTTCACTATCTGCTAGATGTGTGAATCAGCCAATGTGTGAGAAAACTTTTGCCCTAAACAACTCCTCTAGTTGGCCGGTTATCTTTTTTAGTTGTGTTACCTCCAGGTGAATGTATGAATATATGAACGAAAAACATGAAATTTTTTTTTTAAAAAATAACAAAAAAATATATATAAAAAATGAAATCTGCATAAATGTAACTTCCCACAAACAATCAAGATTTCTTACAACTTTTTATATGTTATTATGTACATATTCATGAGAAAGAAACAGTTGGAATTTGAATATGAACTGTGCAATGTTGCTTCATTTTCCCTTACCACCATTGGGCATACTGTATATATACAGACAGTCACAAGAACCTCTCCAACGTGTGAACCCTTTTGCCGAAACAACTTCTTTGGTCGGTGGGTGGGTTACCTTTTCAGTTCCGTTGCTTCCGAGTAGCAAATAGAAAATATATAAAAAATAAAATCTCCATGAATGTGTCTTTCCACAAACAGAGCTGTGGTCACTCTGGATGATCCACAGACCTCATGTCCTCAGCTTTCATTGGAAGCTAACTCTCTAGCGTTGAAACGTTTCCCTGTGTGAGAACTGTCCACGCTTTGGTCTGTGTACTGTCCTAACTAGTGACTGGGACAGT
>CASHTC010000233.1:95000-110459 GCA_949357725.1 Hyperoplus immaculatus
TCCACTCCTATATTGTCCATAAGAGTACCAAAAACGTAGAGAAAATATCCTTTATAGGTACACTTAGAAGAAAAAAAAAAGTGCGATTCATTTGCGAGTAATCTGACCTGGCCCCCATGCATTTTAATGACATAATAAACATATATTTATATAAACCAGCATATGATGTCCACTCCAAAACTAGAAAAATATCCCTTAAGGTACATTTAGAAGCAAAATTTTTTTCCCATTGATCTGACCTAGCACCTAATGCATTTTAATGGGGGTTCACCATCGTTTGGTGTGTCAAACCAGTGAGCTGTTACCTCTATGTGACTGTGTTAGTAGGACGTCCTGGGCCCGGGCTGTCTGTAGTGCATAAGCAGAGGGCAGGTGCCAGAGAGTCTAGACTGAGGCTGATTTTGGGGGTCCGGGGCCCCTGGTATGTGATACCTAACCCAGCCAAAGGTTCCTCACGGGGAAGCAAGCACCTCAAAGCTTTTCCTGTTTAATGTTAAATCAGTGGCACACACACACACACACACACATGGACACAGGGACCGACACACACACACACATGGACACACACACACACACACACGGACATAGGGAGGGAGAGAGGTTAGGGAATACCGCCTGATTTTTACCTTTATCTCATTTCAACTCATTTTCTGACTTATTTTCTTCCCTTGTTAGTCGTCCTATACTCTCCAGAGCAAGGCAATCTGCAGTATAGGAGATACACACACACACACACACACACACACACACACACACACACACACACACACCGGAGATTTATTTATTTATTTTACAGGGACAGAGCCCGTTGATTAACATCAGAATCAGATATACAAGATGTAATTATGCAAGAGTTAGCAAAGATGCTAATTTACGCTGCTGGCCGAGGCCCATGGGGGGGACGTCCTACCAACTGAGCTAAGGGCGCCCCTCGCTACCACTGTTCTAACCTGCTTTATTTCTCACTACAGAAACAATGTTCACAAAACATTTTATTTTTTTTACTGTATTTTGGATGTTTATTTTAGGAACACAAACACACAACTCAAAAAGTGAACACACATACAAAAGAAAATATAAAATATACATACAACCATCTTTTTTTCCCAATATTATTTTAATTTATTGATTCTGATTTTCACCAAGAAATACAGAAATGTGAACATGACCTGAAAAATAATAACAACAAAAACGTGAATTATTCCTTTAAAGGGGCACTGTGTAACATTTTAAGTAATTTATTAGCTAAAATCAATATCCTCATTCATAAATATTTCCTCATTGGTGTAAAATCACCTCTGCCCATAATCTGAATTATCCTCTTGAGCGGAGAATTACAAATATTAATATTACATTTTGTACAATAAGAGGGTAAGTCTTATGGAGGCATCCATGTTTTTGGAATGTCATCAGGTGCATTGTTTAGAATTTGGAATTGTTCTTGTCCTTGAAGGCCACCGTAGCTTCTGTTATTATTCAAAAGGAGTGGGGTTACCCAGGGAGCGTTGCATTCTAGAACTTTCTAAAACTTTCTTGATGATGTCATATTACACAGTGCCCCTTTAACTACCCATCTCTTTCCTGTTGTCTGTTGTGCACCAGCTGATGAAGATGGTGTTTGATGTTGGAGATGAGACCATAGAAGTGGAGCTGATCTCTCTCTGTATCAACCTGGCTGCCAACAGGAGCAACGCACAGCTCATCTGCCAAGGTCTGGACATTATTTTGAAGGAAATTTTTATAATTTTTTTCCGAAAATTTGCAAAAACGCCAAAAAGACCCCAAAACTCGCAAAAAATCGGCAAAAGTGTTTACGACTTTATAGCGTTTTTTCTGCATGTTTGGGGACATTAGAAAAAAAAAATAAATAATTAATGATTGCAAAAAAAAAAAAAAATTCCGGAATGTTCGCAATTTTTTTTGGAATGTTCGCAAACAGCGACTAACGCCTTAATACGGTTGGGGAATCCTTATATATGCGGGTTACCTAAGTGAGTCTCTATGAGCCTCTAAATTAAACCTGCAGTGTGTAGAATTTTGGGTTTTATTTCCTAGCAGATTTTGTAGAAAGTAATTATAATATCCACAAGTACATTTAGTGCATATTAGCTAAAAAAAAATTTTTTAATAATTTTTTTTCCCTTAAAAAGGGTCTCATATATGTCCATATTTCTGCATATCTTGGACAAAGGCTTAGTGCCGCCATCTTGAAAGTGTCATAGTTGGAATGTCATCAGATGCATTGTTTAAAATTTAGAATTGTTCTTGTCCTTGAAGGCCACTGTAGCTTCTGTTATTATTCTAAAGGGGTGGGGTTACCCAGGGAGCGTTGCATTCTAGAACTTTGTAGAACTTTCTTGATGATGTCATATTACACACTGCACCTTTAATGCGTTTTTTTCCCAAACTTTTTTTCTTTTTCGGAAATTCACAGAAACGTCAAAAAAACGTCAAAAAGTCCCAAAAGTCGCAAAAAGTCAGCATAAGTTTTTAACGACCTTTTGGCGTTTTTTTTGTTGCATTTTTACGACTTGTTCGCACCTGAACAATCATAACATACAAAAAAAACAGAACAGAACAGAAATAAAAAATTACAAAAAAGAGGACAAATCTCTCCCATGTTCCTGTCCGCCATGATACTTATTTATATCTTTTCCTCGTTGCTCTGTGTCTCTCTGTTGCCCAGGTAACGGTCTGAAGATGCTGATGCAGAGAGCGATGAAGATGAAGGACGTTCTGGTGATGAAGATCGTCAGGAATCTTTCTCAGCACAGCGGAGCCACAAAGAGACTTTTCCTGGTACGTCTAACAAACCCAAACTCTTTCAGGGCTGCTGGGTGTTTCAAGGTGCTACGAGGAACTTTTAAATATTTCTGAAACAGTCTAATTTTTCCTTTGATGATCATAAATTACATATAACAGCAAACAAGACCATCAGTGCAAAGAATGCTATTTTTATATAGTTTTTCTTAATGCCTTTGTCATGGGTATACGCTCACCCAGGAACAACAGCTGGCGTGGTAAAAACACTACAGCTTTTGTCCGAAGGGGGGCGCTAGAATTAACACAAACTGAAAGTTCCTCAGAGCACCTTTTAAACAAATGATTTCTTAGATATTGCCTTGCATAGAGTTTTCATTATAGAACCATCTCCATATGACCCATACTCTCCTCTCTCTGTTGCTAAGGCAAGGCTAGTTTACTTCTAGAGCACAATTCAGACACAAGGCCACTCAAAGTGCTTTACAGGGGGCATGAAATACATCAAGATTAAAATACAACAAGAATAGAAGAGATGCTAGAAAAGTGAAAAAAAATTACAGGTTAAAAGGGAAACAGAAAAGTCTTCAGACTCGATTTAAAGGAGCTGAGAGTTGCAGCAGACCTCAAGTTCTCGGGGAGTTTGTTCCAGATATGTGGAGCATAAAAACTAAAAGCTACTTCTTCTTGTACACAATACGCACAATATTAAATCAAGTAAATAACCAATGCTTTTGTACAAATGAACACTGGTACTCTCTCCTCTCTCGAAGAGTTCTTTAAACAAATGATTTCTGAGATATATAAAGTTTTTCGTTATTGAACCATCTCGATATGACCCATTCTCTCCTCTCTGTGTTGGTAAGAATTAGACTGTTCAATAAATATTTTTAAAAGTTCCTTGTAGCACCTTTAAACAAATGATTTCGTAGATATTGACTTGCATAGAGTTTGACCCTTACTCTCTCTCTCCTGTCAGGACTATGTGGGAGACCTGGCGTCCCACATCAGTGAAGAGGAGCCCGAGGAGTTTGTGATCGAGTGTTTGGGGACGTTGGCCAATCTGACCTTCGCAGATCTAGACTGGGAGCTGGTGCTGAGGGAGTATGACCTGTTGCCCTACCTCACAGACAGGCTCAAACCAGGTACTCACTACATGGAGGGTTATACAGTAGCTTTAAAGCCATAGTGCGTAACTTCTGTCATGAGGAACCAACTGCCACCTGACATACAGCACGTGATGCCCCCTCCTTTTCTGCCTTTAAATCAAGGCTCAAACCAGGTCTGTGTACTCACTACATGGAGGTTTTTATTTGTGTCATTTTATTAGATAGTACAGAGTTGAAATGGGGAGACAGAGAGAGAGAGAGAGAGAGAGAGAGGGGGGATGACCTGCAGTAAAGGTCCACAGGTCGGATTTGAACCCTCGACCACTGCAACGAAGGCCGTAGCCAATATGGTATGAGCTCTATCCACTATGCCACCGGAGCGCCCCAACATGGAGGTTTTTTACAGTTGCTTTAAAGCTATAGTGCGTAACTTCTGTTGAACCCCAAGTAATTACAACAAAACTGTCATGGGTGCATTAAACAACTGAAACATTTCTTGGGCTTTAAACGGGTGAGTGTACTGACTACATGGAGGGTTATACAGTAGTTTTAAAGCCATAGTGCGTAACTTACGTCATGAGGAATCAACTGCCACCTGACATATGTGATTCCCCCCTCCATTTCTGCCTTTAAACACAAGTTCAGCTTTAGGGTAACTAACTTTATATGTTGCTAATTTGATCTGTTGTGTTTTTTAATTATTTTTATTCCTAAGCGTTTTTACTAGTATTTTATGATGCTCATTTAGATGAAAAAGTTACGCAGTATATCTTTAACAGAAAAAGCATTAAACAGTAAAACCTGGACACATTTTTCCTTTCATCTTCCCTCCCTTTAAAGCCAGAGACCAGAGCTCCATTTTAACCTCTTAAACTACAGTCCCTAAATCACACTATCAGTGAAGGGTCTGGTTTGATGGTTTGAGCTTTGAACACAGTGAACCCCTCGTTAGGATCCGAGGTCTTATCTTCACCTTTCATGACCTCACATCCTCACCACCGGCCTTTGTACATTAAACCTGCAGTGTGTAGAATTTTGTGTTTTATTTCCTAGCAGATTTTGTAGAAAGTAATTATAATATCCGTAAGTAAATTTAATTTAGTGCATAAAAGCTGAATTTTTTTTTTTAATTATTATTTTCCCCCTTAGAAAGGGTCTCATATATGTCCATATTTATGCATATTTTGGACCAAGGCCTAGTGCCGCCATCTTGAAAGTGGCATAGTTGGAATATCATCAGGTGCATTGTTTAACATTTAGAATTGTTCTTGTCCTTGAAGGCCACTGTAGCTTCTGTTATTATTCTAAAGGGTTGGGGTTACCCAGGGAGCGTTGCATTCTAGAACTTTGTAGAACTTTCTTGATGATGTCATATTACACACTGCAACTTTAACACATCTTTCAACAAAAAAAAAACGGCGAAATTTCATGACGGCGGCCATTTTTCGAAATATCAATTTTCTCATAGAAATGTATTGGGGTTTTTCCATTAAAAAATTTAGTTTTTTCATTTCATTGTTCACACTTGTATCACAAATTGAAAGACTGTAGCACTTATCTTCTCCACTATAGACAATGAGACCATCAAACACTCTTTCTTTCTGCCTTTACTCAGGCTAGGATGAACCGATTTCTAAACGTTTTGCACATTTATACTACATAGGATCTCAGAGTTCAATACACCTTCATATTCCCATTAATGAAGTAGGTCTTTAAACCTGCAGTGTGTAGAATTTTGGGTTTTATTTCCTAGCAGATTTTGTAGAAAAGAATTATAATATCCGTAAGTACGTTTGATTTAGTGCATAATAGCTGAATTTTTTTTTTCTTCTTAGAAAGGGTCTCATAGATGTCCATATTTCTCCATCTTTTGGACCAAGGCCTTGTCATCGCCATTTTGGAAGTGTCATAGTTGGAATGTCATCAGGTGCATTGTTTAACATTTAGAATTGTTGTCCTTGAAGGCCACTGCAGCTTCTGTTAAGGGGTGGGGTTACCTAGGGAGCGTTGCATTCTAGAACTTTGTAGAACTTTCTTGATGTCATATTACACACTGCACCTTTAACTCAAATGTTCCTTTCAGGTTCAGCAGAAGACGACCTGATCTTGGAGGTGGTGATCATGATGGGAACCGTCTCCACTGACGACTCATGTGCCGCCATGTTGGCTCAGTCTGGCATCATCCCCGCTCTCATAGCACTGCTCAATGGTAATGGATGGATGGATGGATGGATGGATGGATGGATGGATGGATGGATGGATGGATGGATGGATGGATGGATGGATGGATGGATGGAAGGATGGATGGAAGGAAGGATGGATGGATGGATGGAAGGAAGGATGGATGGATGGATGGATGGATGGATGGATGGATGGATGGATGGATGGATGGATGGATGGATGGATGGATGGAAGGATGGATGGAAGGAAGGATGGATGGATGGATGGATGGATGGATGGATGGATGGATGGATGGATGGATGGAAGGATGGATGGATGGATGGATGGATGGATGGATGGATGGATGGATGGATGGATGGATGGATGGAAGGATGGATGGAAGGAAGGATGGATGGATGGATGGATGGATGGATGGATGGATGGATGGATGGATGGAAGGAAGGAAGGATGGATGGATGGATGGATGGATGGATGGATGGATGGATGGATGGAAGGAAGGAAGGATGGATGGATGGATGGATGGATGGATGGATGGATGGATGGATGGATGGATGGATGGATGCATAGATGCATAGATAGATAGATAGATAGATAGATAGATAGATAGATAGATTGCTAAACCACAGTGAGCAGGTTCTGAGTGACAGTGTGTGTTATCTCAGTGAGGCTGGTTCAAAGTGTTTGCTGCACTGAGCCTGTTTTGCAGGTGAAGTGAACTGTTCAGCTCCAGTGACTGTTGGTAGTGCAAACTGTAGTTAAAGTTTTGCACATTGAGCTACAGTTGTGCCCACTGTGGTTTAGCGATAAAAAAAAACTGTAAGATTTTGAGTATTTTTAGACCATGTTTGCTTTGTAAGATGACATTTATATACTGTAGTTATACAGACAGACAGACAGACAGACAGACAGACAGACAGACAGACAGACAGACAGACACACAGACACACAGGCACATAGATAGACAGACAGACAGACAGACAGATGACTTCTTGTTTATTTTTTCCTTCTCAGCCCAACAAGAGGACGATGAGTTTGTGTGTCAGATCGTCTTTGTTTTCTACCAGATGGTTTTCCACAAAGCGACGAGGGACGTCATCATGAACCACACGCGTATCCTCTCAATGACAATGTCAGTATTATTACACTTCTGACCCATTGCATTAGATATACAGAGTAGGGCTGGGTATCGTCAAGGACTTTGCGATACGATACGTATCACGATACACTGGTCACAATACGATATATCACAATATATCACGATATATTGCATATCGTGCTATATCACGATATATTGCGATATTCCACATACAAGTTGCCTTGTCAAACACAACAGGACAATATATTGATAATTGCACAGACACATGAAGTCAAATCTATTTCATTCAAAACTTCCTTTACTATTTTTTTGGGGGTTTTGGCAAATGATCAAACACTGCTGCAGCTGCCATAACATCAAAATAACAAATGCAATTCATTCTTGCACTGACTGGACAGGACACAATGAAAATGAAAACGCATCAGTGTACTTTTGTGTCTCTGAACATATGTACAGTAAATAATATGCATATGCACAACAAGTACTATGCCTTAATGTCAGTGAATATAAGGAACAGAAATGTATGAGGGCACAGTGAATCTTAAGTATTCTTATAAACAAAGTGAATCTAGGCCTGAGCCTGTAGGATCTAATAGTCAGTATCCTAGAGGCTCAGGCCTGACAGCAGACCTGGGTTTGAATCCGACCCGTGGTTGTTCTCTGCATTTCATTCCCTCTCTGCACTGTCAATAAAGCCTTGAAAAAAAAAATATATATATTGCCTGTATAGAAAAAATAATTGATTTTTAGTTATAAAAATCGATACTGATATCGCGAAACTAAGTATCGCGATATATCGCCATATCGATTTTTTGACACAGCCCTAATACAGAAATGGACAAAATTAAGAGAGCACTCCAAATATTCAGTGTCGCTCGTTTTACTATTCATAGGCATATGTTTGAGCAGAATGAACATTTTGGTTTTATCATATAAACTACTGACAACATTTTGACCAAATTCCCCCCAAAAATATTAACATTAAAGAGCATTTCCATTAAATAATGTGGAGATGAATTTTTTCCAGAGCTGTATGTTATTTTTTTGTTGAAAAAACTTAACACGAGACACCACCCGATAGTAAACCTCTATATAGATTGTCTGTAGAGACCTTTTAAGTAAAAAAAATATATATATTTTATTTACTTCCTACCTATACAATTCTTTATTACATGTTATTTGTTTCTGTCTATTAGAATGGTTGAAAAAAACACAAGAAACCATTAATATAAATTGTCCTTTGAGACCTTTTTTTCGATTCCTATCTATTGATAACTAATATCAATATATAAAGTGATGCTTTGAAGCACATTGTAGAAGAGTGTGGCACGCTTCATTCCTTGAGTGTTGACACTAGAGGCTCCTGCTTACCTCATCGACTTGATGCACGACAGCAACACGGAGATACACAAAGTCTGCAACAACACCCTGGACATCATAGCTGTGAGTATACAGGATAACACACACACACACACACACACACACACACACACACACACACACACACACGCACGCACGCACACACACACACACATGCGAAGACACACACACACACACACAAATGCGAAGACACACAAACACACACACACACACACACACACACACACACACACAATATTTGGAGTGGTCTCTTAATTTTTTCCAGAGCTGTATACTCACAATTAATTTGATATTGCCACCGTTGCATATTTATTTAGACATTAAAACAAATTCTACACACAAAAATATATATATAGATATATTGTGTGTATATATATATATATATATATATATGAGTTAAACATTGCACCCCATTCACCAAAACAGTCAAATAAAACCTGTCCCGTTCCCCTTATTTGCCCCGAGTGAGTCTCTAACATTGACGTGAGAGATTAAGTAAGTGATGGACTGGTGAGTGACATTGAAAATAAATGAAATACACAAAAAGATATTATTTTATTGTGATTTATCAACTAGCAAACTTTCATAATAATATCCTACAAAAAACTAAAAAATTCTACCCTATTCGCCTTAACAGTCAGTCTAAAGATATTGTTTTAATGTCAGTAATCAATTGGCAATATTGCAAAATAATACCATTAAGACTTAAAGGTATTATTTTACAATATTGCCAAAAAAAATTACCCTATTCACCAAAACAGTCAAAAAACCCTGTCCCGTTCCCCTTATTTGCCCCGAGTGAGTCTGTAACTTTGACATGAGCGATTAAGTAAGTGATGGATTGGTTGAGTGACAGCTGTGGTCAAGCTCCCAGTGGCTGTGTGATGGCTAACAGACTCCAGATCAGTTAATTAGACCCCAGATTAAAGCCAGGCGGCCGGGGAGAGAGAGACCAGAAGTACACACACACACACACACACACACACACACACGGGCAGAGAGAGCGAGGGGCAGGGGAAGTGTTTCATTCAAATTATCAGTGGGACCTATTAAGCCGAGAACCACATGAAAGAGTCTGCAGTGCTCTGGAGTGTGTCAGAAGGCCGGACAGCAAGAGAGAGAGGGAGGTGAGAGAGAAAGCAGAAACACACACACACACAAACGGACACAGAAACACACACACAGAAACGGACACAGAAAACACAGAGACACACACACAAATACATAGCACACACACACACACACACACACACACACACACACAGAAGTACAAACACAGAAGCACACACACATAAACACACAGAAACACACAGACACACACACAAATACACAGAACACACACACACACACACACACACATACACACAGACAGAAGTACAAACACAGTATCACACACACACAAATACACAGAAACACACAAACACAAACACAGAAACACACACACACACACACACAGAAACAGACACGCACAATCATTACTGCACGCCGTTTGGCAGCACACGCCATAACTGAGTAGCCCTTTGATCACACACACACACACACACACACACGCACGCACACACACACACACACGCACGCACACACACACACACACAGACACACACACACTTTGTAGATGCTCTCCAAATGGGACAGAAGCCTAATTTTCGGTGATATTTCTTAGCATTTGGCCAAATTTCCTTTTCCAAAAGAAATATAGTTGAAAACCTGTTCTGCACTTCCTTTCCCTCCTGTCGTCATGACATCACTACATGATCTCACCTGCTAATAGCTGATTGGTCCAATTAAACTAATACAAAATTCTAATTAGAGTGAGAGAGAGAGATAGAGGGGGAAAGAGAGGGAGTGTGAGGGAAGGGGAGAGAGAATGAGAGAGAGAGGGAGAGAGAGAGGGAGAGAGAAAGAGAAGGAGAGAGAGAGGGAGAGTGAGAGGGAGAGTGAGAGGGGGTGTGAGAGAGAGGGAGGGAGAGAGGGAGGAAGAGGGAGAGAGAGGGAGGAAGAGGGAGGGAGAGAGAGTGTTTGTGTGTGTGTGTTTGAGTCAGAGAGGATCTGCTTTATATCGCAATGATTAATCTACCGTTGCAGTGGCGTCGCAGTCTCAAAGGCCGCCTTCATCCACAAAACAAACACACACACACACACACACACACACACACACACACACACACACACACACACACACACACACACACACACTTCTGCCTCCAAAGAGAAAAAGAAAACAGAAGTCTGTGGTTGTCTTCCGTCCAAACATCATACACACACATCCAAGCTGAACGGAGGTTTGTGTATATGAGCTGTAGTGAAGAGGATGGAGGGGACACTCATACACACATGTAGCTGCACACACTCCCTCCCTATTAGGGCCACTGGTAAGAAATAAATTAGAAGGTTTTTCTTTACAATAAACTCCACCAAAAAATGTAGAATATTTTGCTCATGATTTGCTCCATATCATATATATATAGACACACACACACACACACACACACACACACACACACACACACACACACACACACACACACACACACACACACACACACACACACACACACACACACATATCTTCACACAAAATGAGAGATTTGAAAACTTAAATATATATTTTTTTAGATTTTTTTTTTGACCTAATCAATCGATTATGAAGAAAGATAATAGAAGTATATTTCTTTGATAATTTGCAGCCAATAAAAATGTTCTCCATCTCTAGATAGATAGCTAGATAGACAGACAGACAGACAGACAGACAGACAGACAGACGTGTGTCTAACTCATTTACTCTCCGTCTCCCCAGGAGTACGATGAGTCGTGGGGGAAGCGGATCCAGAGGGCGAAGTTCCTGTGGTTTAACGGCCGGTGGCTGGACATGGTGCAGAGTCGACTGGACCAGGTAGATAGATAGATAGATAGATAGATAGATAGATAGATAGATAGATAGATAGATAGATAGATAGATAGGTGGGTGGGTGGGTGGGTGGATGGAAGGATGGATGGATGGATGGATGGATAGATAGATAGATAGATGGATGGATGGATGGATGGATGGATGGATGGATGGATGGATGGATGGACGGACGGACGGACGGACGGACGGACGGACGGACGGACGGACGGACGGACAGACAGACAGGAACATCGTTTTTGTTTATTGTATTTTCATTCTTTTTAATTTTGTTTTGTATCTTTGATGTGTGTGACTTTTTATTTCATTTGTCGAAATACATTGAATTAATCAATCAATCAATCAATCAAGGAATATGATGATGAGCAGGGGAAGAAGACAGATAAATCACTGAAAAACACACTTTTTCTTGTGATTTTTTTTAATTTTTTTTTTTTATTCAAATTTATATTTTCTACCTCCTTTGTTCCCCATCTCCCCAGGAATATGACGAACAGGCAGACACACAGACAGAGAACCACGGGGGGAACCATGGGGTGGACGGGCCCTTTGTGTTTGGGGAAGCTTTACTGGGGAGCACTGACGTCATGGACAGACCACAGCTATTCTACAGCACAGGTAGGAATCAGGCTGCAAGATAAGGTTTTTAAAAAGAGGAACATTATTTTAGTTTTACCGAAATTGAAGCAGTTCAAATACAGTGAATGAAACAGTGAGGAAAGGTAGTATAAAGCTATAGTGCGTAACTTCACACTCCATACCTGCAAACTCGTAGCTTTTCGGCGAAAATCGCCGTTTAGAATCAAAATATATGACCCACGTGAATCGTATAGATCCGAAGAGTTTTTGTTTTTGGGAAGGGGGGGGGGTAGCGGCAGCTGCCAGAGAAGTCAGCCAGCGCTTCCCAGACTGGACTGTGTGGGCGAGTTACCGTAGTGTGAGACAAGGGAATATCGTTATCTTGGCAATAAAACATCTTTGGTAGACGTCATGAGTATTGTCCAATCAGCGTTAAGATCGGGCATAGTAAAGCATCACTGCTGCCGCTGTGTGTTCAGACTTTAGAATTGGCTAAAAGTCTCAATCAAAGCCCTTTTGATAATAAAAACTTAGAGGCTTTGATTAAACACTGTCAATGCTTCAGAAGTTAATGTAACAGCCTACTGAAACAGAAACTATACGGAGGGACGCAGCTCACTGGACAGTCCCTTTATTTAGTCGCGCTGTCAGTTTGCCGACATGGCTCTCTGTTAGACTCGAGACATAGAAAAAGATCGCGGAAGCCGTTCCCGTAGACAAAGTTAACGGGCAGGATATCCCCGACTGATTTCATCCATCAAACCACAGAGTTTTTTCTGAGCGGCGTCTCACTCGCTCACTGGGTCTCCCGGGTCCCGGTGATTTTCACCGTCACAGCGATCGACTCGCTGCTTTGCTGGGGCGGAGACTTTGTGTGAAGGTGATTTAACATCACGGTCGTAGACGAATGTTATAACTTTATGCTGCATAGTTTGCACTGCACTGTTGACCCACACAGGACTCTTAAGTGAAGCTGACAGTTTAATGAGCGCACATTGCAGAAATGAAGTGTCTGCAGTGCGCTCACAATCAGAGCCGACCGACAGGCCCCCCCCCCCCCCCCCCCCAATGTATTTTTATTTTTATTTTTTAGTTTGTGTGTTTGATATTAACATCATATTATTATATCATACAAAAAAATGAATACAATGTTTTGATCTAGATAGCCTAGTTAATAGCCCAATAATTTAATCAGTTCATCTGGGAGGTAATCCAAGTTTAACTGATCACGTCACGTTCACGTCCAGTGTGTATTGAGTTTATTTAAAAACATTTGGAAATGGGGCTCAGATGCCCATGCACTGTGTATAGTCTACAGCCTATTTCAGCCTCGTCTGTGGAAAAAAAGATAGCTGGACAACAGAGTTCTTCTGCTTCGTTCCTCTCACTGCATTTAAATGTATTCATTATATTACAGAGAAATATGTCCCTTAAAAGAAAAAGAGCACCAAGCCCAACCCAGAGGACCCTGCATAATATTTTATTTTAAATGAACATTTTAATGGAAAATCCAAGAAGCTTCTAATTCATCCGACCCAGTGTCTCCAAATTATTTGTTCACACAAAATTCCTCAGATTTAGCCTCTTAATTTCCTTCTCAAAGTGCACCAGATTCATGCATTTCACTTTAAAAAGTTTAAAAAAAATCTCCCGGGGGGGCATACCCCCGGGACCCCCCTAGGAGGGTCAGGATCTCAGCTGGCTATTATTTTCACCCAGCTGGACATTGGAGCAATAGTGGAGAACTCTGGTTGTGTGAATGATATTTAACAATAGCCAATCGTTTGGACAGCGAAAAACACCCGACCCCCCTAGAAGGGACGGGTGTTTGTCACCTTTTTCACCTCCTATGAGTTTGCAGGTCTGACACTATAGTCGCCCCCCATGAGTAATCACAACAACAATGTCGGTGCATCTACATGAGGTAAAGCCTTCAGTGATGGCACATGGATTTTATACCTTCTGCTGTACGTCTAGGTTTTTTCTAAGCAGTAGAATCAACAACTGAAACATTTCTCGGGCTCTTCTTGGGGTTTTTCTGAGCTCCTGCACCAGTGTCAGGAGTGGGTGGGGGGGAGAGCACCAGTTTGTAAACGCTGCCATACTGAGAAATACAGAGAGAGTTTTGTGGAGCTGATAATAGGCTTGATCACCTTTGTGGTCAACTCGTTTGGCGATGGCTTGAATGTAACCGTCATTCATGTAAATTAAAAAGTTACACACTATAGCTTTAAGATGAGCACTTCTAGGTGTTTGGCGTCATACTTCCATAACTTTCAGTGACTTGCAAACAACAGATAACACAAAAAAGGTATATCAATCGATCTTGTATATTTCCATTGCTTGATCCAGACGGGATCCTCTCAGCAGACTGCTCCATCGGTCCAGAGTTTTACACCGACTTTACAGTGGAGAGCTGGGGCCCGACCGGATACATGAACAGGTATGGAGGTTTAACTTCATCTTAAAGGAATACTTCACCCATACACAACCGGCGTTCTATCATTATAAAATCACTATTATAATACAATGAATGAGGTTTTTCTTTTTCCCTCAGTCTTCCCTCAGTCTTCCCTTGGACCAGCTGTCCTGTAAATCCTAACCCTACATTTTTACTGAAGTGATGTCACATTAGTCAAATGTAGGGTTTGACAGTGAGACCATAAAACACTCTTCCTGCCTTTTCTCAGGCTAGGATGAACCGATTTCTAAAATGTTTGCACATTTTATACTACATAGGATCTCAGAGTTCAATACACCTTCATATTTCCACCGGCTAGCAACATGGCCTGTTTACAATTCTACACACTGGACCTTTTGGGACCTTTTTTTTAGCTAATGTAGCCCCCGCTTTAATCACAAATTAGGGGAATTTGCTTGTGTGTGTAAAGTTTTTTTTGTAAGGTATTTTAACCCACTGAACTAGGTTTATCTTGGTTCCTTTTGCAGTTTGTCTGTATCCGTTTGATTTCCCTCACTGTAAAAATAATGAGCCGTAATGTCCATTATTTTTGTAAAGATTGTAATTGCTTCATCCCTCGTGCACTGGCCACAATTAACATTAATTTGTTCCAGCTGATACATAGTACAGAGAGAGAGAGAGAGAAGGAGTGAGCGAGAGAGAGAGAGAGAGAAAGAGAGAGAAGAGAGAGGGAGAGAGGGAGGGAGAGTGAGAGAGACAGAGAGAGACAGAGGGAGACAGAGAGGGAGGGAGACATAGAGAGAGAGAGAGAGAAAGAGAAGGAGAGAGAAAGACGAGAGAGAGACGAGAGAGGAAGGGAGTGATCCCTGGTGAGAGGAAAAAACTCAGCGCAAGAATCTTTACAACATTTGATAGATTGTTTGAGACATGTGTTAGCCTTGGAGTTTAGAGAATTGTTACTATGTGTGTGTGTGTGTGTGTGTGTGTGTGTGTGTGTGTGTGTGTGTGTGTGTGTGTGTGTGTCAGC
>CASHTC010000235.1:0-5000 GCA_949357725.1 Hyperoplus immaculatus
GGGTTAGGGTTAGAGTTGGGGGGTTAGGGTTAGGGTTAGGGTTAGAGGGTTAGGGTTAGGGTTAGGGTTCGTGGGTTAGGGTTAGGGTTAGGGTTAAGTTTGGGTTAGGGTTGGGGTTAAAATGACATCTTGTGTTTTGGGTGCACAGGCCTACTGATCTGATGCTGTTGTGTCATGTGAAAGTGAAATGATAGGATGGTTGAGTGGTATAGTCTGTGGCTGGTGCTATCCAGGGAGCCGGTTCCAGCCCAGGGGTGGTGGCTCCCATCGGTGTGGGAGACCAGGACCCAGACTATTGAGCAGAGAAAGAGGCAGCAGCACAATGGTCAGTAAAATGTGGTACTTTTGTGGGATTAAAACAATAAAATAAAATAAAATAAAATAAAAATAAAAACCATAAAAATGGACATATATCAATACACACATACACAATTCCAATAATAGAAAAATAAATATGTGTATCTATTATAAAATTCCATAATCATGGTGCTAGTCTTAAAATATATGGTGAGTGGCGGGGATGGGTGGGGGGGAAAAGGGGAAATATGGGAAGGTGGGTTATGTGGTAGATGGGGATTGTTTTTTCCGGTGCTAAATTTAGGTTCAGGTGTGAGGGGAGGGGTGGTTAGGGTTAGGGTAAAGGGTACATGGTTAGATAGCACAGATGGGAAAGCCCCGCTCTTTCCCCCGGGAGACCCGGGCTCAAGCCCCAAGCCCGACAGTGCAAAAAAAAGGGGGGGGGGAAAAGGAAAAAGGGGGGAATAAAAAACCTTTTGGCCCATAGACATATATATGTGTGTATGTGTAAAATATCCAGATAATTACTTAATTACATAAATAAAAGGCCCTAAAACATTAGCTAAAATCATCCTAAAATTAGTGCTGTACCATCAAGTGTTATTAAAACATCATTTGTCATTAAAACCAAGGGGTACCATTGTGCCGAGTTTGTCAATCCATATTTTTTCTGCTCTCTTCCTCTGCCCAATAGTCCACCTATTATTTGATTCTAGACCAGAGATGATGAGGTTTGTCGGTGAATGTATTTGGAAATGTCTGACTAAGGGTGTTGTAAGTCTACCTTCCCCAATGTTGTATGTGTGTTGTTTTAATCTGGTCAGTAATGTATGTTTTGTTTCCCCAATGTAGTGTTTCGAACAGGAGGTGCAGGTGATTATGTAGATGATGTTGCTGGAGTGGAGTGAAAATGTGCCCAGGTTGGGGTGTGATGCTCTGCTGTGTATGTTATGTATGAATTTCCGGTTTTTGTACATACTGTCGTGCTGTGTTTGTGGTGAATGTGAGTTATCTTTAAAGGTTGACCGGACTAAAATGCTTTTAAGGTTATTATTTTTTCTGTGGGCTGAAATTACTTGACAGTTTTGTAATGCTGGATGGTGTGTTTGTGTGCGGGAAAAGTTGTGTTTGAGGGTGCGGTGTAGGTTGGAAGTCCTGTGGGAAAATGTGGAGATAAATGGGATTAGCTGCGGCTGGTGCGTAGTCCGGCTGTTGGAAAAAGAGGGGGGAGTGCCTCCAAGCACTGCTGTAAAGGAAGGGGGGTAGGGTGGGTCGGGATGCAAACCCTGGTTAGGGTAGGGGAGGGAGGGGAGGCAAGGGGGGTTGGGATATAGACCCTGGTTAGGGTAGAGGGCGAGGGTTTTTGAGGATCTAGTTGGTGCAGTGGTTGGAGGCCGTCCCCCGCCCTCGGACATCTGGGGCGGAGCTTCCAAGGAGTGATTGGGAGCGAGAGCGGCCAAGGTGCTGTTTTTAATTTGGCGGAGAAAACGTTTAGAATATCCTCTGTGTCTGAGGCTACTGAAAAGAATGGAGGTGGTGTTATGGAAATCTGAAATCAGGGATGAAATACGGTGAAAACGGATGATTTGTGATTTAATTATTCCTTTAAATGTATGCTTGGGGTGATAGCTGGATTTATGCAAAAGGGCGTGAGTGTCGGTGGATTTAAAGTAAACCTTGGTGAGTAATTTGTTTTGCGTGGGGTTTATTGCTTGAAAAAATACTGTGGTGTCTAAAAAGTGTACCTGATGTGGATCTATTATGTATTTGAGTTTTATTGATGGGTGGTGACTGTTAAGTGTGTTGATGAATTCCGGGAATAGAGCGACATCATGGGGCCAGGCCCCAATGATGTCGTCTAAAAATCTGAAATAAAAGAGAGGTTTTAAGTCACACTTGGCCAGTGCTTCTCGCTCCCATTCACTCATGTAGAGGTTGGCGTAGGATGGGGCGTATCTCTGACCCATGGCTGTCCCATTGACCTGTAGAAAATGTTGGTTATTGAATGAAAAGTCATTATTATTTAAACAGATGGTGAGTAATTGTAAGAGTTCTGTGTCCGGTCTAGTGCTGTCTGGGTACTTGGAGAAGATGGATTTTATTTTATCAAGTCCCAGTGGTGTGCTGATGTTGGTATATAGGCTGTCTACGTCAATTGTAAATAGTTGTGTATGGGTGGGGACAGCCATGGGTCTGATGATATCTAGGAAGTGGTAAGTGTCCTTGAGATAACTGGGGTGTCTGCTAGAGAGGGGGCCAAGGTAATGTTCGATATACTGTGAGATGTTGTAGGAAGTGCTGTTACAATCTGAAACTATAGGTCTGCCGGGGGGAACTTCAGAGGGAATGGTCCAGGTGTGTGGTTCTTTGTGTATTTTAGGTAGTAAGTAAAATTGCCTGGTGCGTGGGTTATCTGGTCCGAATAAAAAATCTCTTTGTTTGGCTGTGATATGTTTCTTATGGTATAATGAGTTAATGATGGTTCTGAGTTGTGACTGTGTTTCTAACTGAATGCTGTGTGGTATTGGCCTGTAGTGTTGGGTGTTGTTGAGTTGTCTGTTTGCTTCCAGTACATAATGCTGTCGGTCCATGATGACTATTTTTGATCCTTTATCTGCCGGTTTTATGATTATGTTGGGATTATTGTTCAACTGTGTAAGGGCTCTGCGCTCGGCCTCCGGTAGATTATCTGAGATATCCACCGGAGGCCGATATGAACGCAGAGCCCGCCTGTCTGACTTAATGAGTGATGTTATTTTAGCGTCCAACTGGGAGTCTTTGGGTTCCCAGTTGGAGGGGTGTGTGAATGGGGTGTACTGAAACTTAGGTAGTGAGTGAAAATAGTCATGTATTTTGATGCGTCTATGGTATTTGTGAATGTCCCTCTGAAGTTCCTCCCAGTCGTAGGCTTTGGGGCGTGGGATGAATGACAGTCCCCTCTCCAGCAGCGCTATTTGGGGGGCAGAGGGAACAAATAGTTGAGAATGTTAGATGATGAGCTCCACCCCAGGTCCACACCAGCCGCAGGTTCCTGTACAGGGGGGTCAAGAGAGGGGGATGTATTAATTACAGGGTTATTTGTAGACAGTTGTGGGGGTACAGAATTATTAGGTATGGGAATTGACAGGATGCTTGCTTTATTGTTACATAATTGTTTGTATGATGGGGGTGCCGGGTTGGTTTCTGCTGAAATTATAAATTTAATTGTTTACACCAGTATTGGAATATGTCGATAGCTGTGAATTTGGTCCAATGAATGTTATCCTGTACTGTAATGAAGGTGTCGTGTGGAATTTCTGCAAGGAAGGGGAAGTATGTGGCAATGGTGTTGTTAATGAGTGTGAGATTGTATTTCTGTTTTGGAGTGAGGTGGGGTGAAAAATGTATTATGGGAAAGTATATGTCTGCGTTGGGGAAGGTAGACTTTGCCTGTTTGTAGAGTGCCTTAAGTTGTTTGATGGAGGTCTGTTTCGGGTCCTGGTCCTTGTTGTTTATCCCCACCGAGAAAACCACCACCTTAGTGTTAAGGTTAGGTGTGGTTTTTTCACACATTTTTTGTAAATGGTAGAAACTGGCTCCCGGGTAGCAGTCCAGTTGAACCTGTGGATTGTTGTGGGCTGGGATCCGACTAATATTTGAATCCCCCAGGATCAGGACCGGTTTCCGTGGTGTTATGAACCAGTCTACTAGTTTCCTCTGAGGCCTGGCTATGTGGGTGGTGGGTTTGAACGTTGGCAGAGAGGTGGTGGTGGGGTGTGGGGTGGTAATTGGTGACGGAATAGGACGAGGAGTAAGTTGGGGGGAGAGAAGGGGGGAGGGGGAAGAGGGGGGAGCATAGGCAACCTGCTCTCCCGCAGTAGGGGGGGTGGTAGTGGTGGGGGGAGGTGGTGACCCTGTAGGGTCCCGGCCCAGGTCCGTGGACGCATCTGCCGCCGGAGGGACCCGGCGAGGTGACAGAGCAGTCCCATGCTCCCCAGTGCTAGGCTCAGATAGGGCTTTAAGGTCTAGTTTGACTAGGGTTCGTGGGTTAGGGTTAGGGTTAGGGTTAAGGTTAGGGTTAGGGTTAGGGTTGGGGGTTGGGGGTTAGGGTTAGGGTTAGGGTTAGAGGTTTAGGGTTAGGGTTAGGGTTAGAGGGTTAGGGTTAGGGTTAGGGTTAGGGTTAGAGGGTTAGGGGTAGGGTTAGGGGTAGGGTTGGGGTTGGGGTTGGGGTTGGGGTTAGGGTTAGGGTTAGGGTTAGAGGGTTAGGGGTTAGGGTTAGGGTTAGGGTTAGGGTTAGCCTTTTTATCTTTTGCAGATCTTACACATGTATATACTGTAAATTATTATACTATAAAGCAAGACTGGGATTCAATGGGAGTAATTTTTCAAAACAAAAGTTTTGCATTTGTGTTATAGTTTTAGGCTAAAGTTTAAGGTTATTTAGTTTTATATTAAACTAAATGACTTTAAACCTTAAACTTTAGTGAACTTTAGCTTAAAACACAAATAATACACAATTTACTCATGATAAGTGATTGGGCCTTTTGTTTTGAAAAATGACTCCCATTGAAGCCCAGTGTTGCGTTTTTGCAACATTAAAAGAAATCACTGAAAATCATGTAAATTTTACTTTTTTAGTTTGGTTATTGAACTAGTATGTTACAGAACAACTTTACAATACAGGAAAAAAATATTAAAGGTCAAGTACTTACTTGGAAAATTGT
>CASHTC010000235.1:15000-17500 GCA_949357725.1 Hyperoplus immaculatus
AGAGGTAATCAGAGGAGGGGCGAAGAGAGGGTGTTTTTTCAACTTTTTTGTGTTTTTATGACTTTTTTGGGGTGTTTGCAATCTTGCATTTTTACGTAGAAATAGTGAGAAAAGAGAAATGCTCTAACCTTCAGTCATGCACATACACCCCCTCCAGTGAAAAGCCCCTCCCCCCCCCCTCAAAATCGATTTCCCTTCATCCGAGAATCAAATCCTTTGGAGGGTATAGTTGCATGACTGATGTTATTAAGTGGAGTAAGTTTCATGAGCGTCAGACTTTCCCTGTGGGAGATGGCAACCCTAGCCCAACCCTAACCCGCGACTTTATTGTGGTTTTTCAGCATTTTTACAACTTGTATATAGTATTTTTCCTTCTATTTGCAAGATGTAATTTTTTCATTCATGCAAGATGTATGTGTTCATGTTTGTGTTGGAACCTCTTCACTAAGAGCTGTGTAGTCGTTCAACAGAGACTGGAAATCTGCAGTTCAAAAACACATTTCACAAAACCAAGGACGTTGTAAATTCTTGCATTTACACACAAAACGCACACACTAACACTCGCATATATGTACACAATACCAGTACACATAGACACACACAAACATACACATAAACACTTGCATATCTGTACTCCATGATACCAGTCCACACAGATACACACAAACATACACACTAACACTTGCATATATGTACTCCATACCAGTACACATAGACACACACAAACATACACACTAACACTTGCATATATGTACTCCATACCAGTACACATAGACACACACAAACATACACACTAACACTTGCATATATGTACACAATACCAGTACACATAGACACACACAAACATACACACTAACACTTGCATATATGTACACAATACCAGTACACACAGATACACACAAACATACACATAAACACTTGCATATATGTACTCCATGATACCAGTACACATATATGCAAACAAACCTACCAATGCATCTCCGGTATACCCATCCACTTACACATAATCCTACACAAACCCATGTGTCCTACTCACTGACACACTGAACAGAACAACTGGGATGAATAACATATACACACCACTGTTGTGATAGCTCAAAGGTTGGACCCAGAAGCAAAACAGACTCCAGATAGTCAGTAAAGAACAATGTTTATTTATGGCTGGCTGGGCACAGGACGGCAGATTGGCGTGGCGAGCTGAGGCAAGTGGACATCCGGAAACCCGCAGGCAGGCGAGCAGGAAAAGCGAACAGCGAAGGCAACTGGCACGGAAGGAAAGAGGAGCAGAGTTAGTACGAACTCCAACTGAGGCAGAAAGAAAACAGCAAACATAACATCCAGGTCTCGGGTAATTTACCGCTCTGGTACGTAGTATACTCCGAATGACTGGAGTCCACAGGCTGAAGTAAAGAGGTCTTAATTAAGCCAACGATCCTCTCCTGCAACAGTCTGCCCCGGAGAGCCGCCACGCCCACACGCCAACAGGGAGCCAGACACATGAAACAAAAGAATCAGAGACAGACAAGGGAAAACATGTAGAGGAGAAGGAGGAGAGACCGCCGAGCCGTGAGTCATGACAAACACAACTCTAAAAGTTAATGTATGCAGCAAGTCCTCCGCATTCTATTATAACTATCGACATTCACACGAGGCAAGGTGGGTGAAGTGCCTTGCCCAAGGACACAACAACCATGACACAAGTGGCACAGGGCGGGAATCGAACCAATGTATGCAGCAAGTCAGATATGTTTTGGGCAATATTATAATATCTGATGATAAGAAATGTAACTTCAAGAAATAACCTTGACTATTTTATTCAAATGTTGTGTTGTTTGACTTTCAGTGAAATGCATTTATTTAACCTTTATATATACAGGTAAATCCCATTGAGAGACCGGAGACTCTTTTTCAAGGGAGACAGGTTCCCATTTACACTTTACCATTCACACACACACACACACACACACACACACACACACACACACACACACACACACACACACACTAATACACCGTTAGCAGGCTAACTATCAACATTCACTTGAGGCAAGGAGGGTGAAGTGTCTTGCCCAAGGACACAACAACTATGACACAAGTGGCAGGGCGGGGAGCGAACCGCAAACCCTTCGATCATTGGCCGACCCGCTCTACCACCTGAGCTACAAGTCGCCACAGTTGACATTGGAGGACAGTGTGCACTCTAATCAAAAGCACAATGATAACACACATACACACACACACACACACACACACACACACACACACACACACACACACACACACACACACACACACACACACACACACACTCAAGCTAACTGTGGAGAGGCTATTGACACACCCCGACCTCTCCAATGCACAAAGTGTTGCTACGGAGAGCCATGAGGGACAGACAGACAGACAGACAGACAGACAGACAGACAGACAGACAGACAGACAGACAGACAGACAGAAAATGGAAATCACTGAAATGGTATTGTCACTTACACACATGCACACA
>CASHTC010000235.1:50000-63140 GCA_949357725.1 Hyperoplus immaculatus
GCACCGTACACCGGTCAATAGGAACGCCACTGAAGTACAAGTCACATAACAAATCTGAAATAACACTAGCCTAGGCTATTCAATTCATAGTCTACCGTTTGTGCAATGGAATAAGTCTGGGGTTTGGAAGCTGGATTCTTCCATGTTCAGCCCCGTAGCCTAAAAAGGAATATGATATTTCGCTAGTCCGTGCTACGCCTAATGCGGTCAAACTAGACATTTTAGCAGGGTAATGCCAACAATCTGTCCCAAATAAAATGTTCCTGTGTAACTTGATTATATTTGGCTAATCGGTATTAGTAAAATGTGGCATAATTACTTAGAAACATAAACAAGAGAAACCTTGTTGCTTGTAGTCGTTTGAGATGGGTGGATGCAGCTGTGAAACTGGCAACCTCAATACAGAGTTTTGATCGTTAGTGCTGTACAATTTCTGACCGGATTCTTACATATTGCTCCTTTAAACCCTGTCCCATCCACTCCCATTATAAACATCATGTGATACCATTGTGAACAGCTTGAGATCTCTGCTCCACTATAGAGCAGTAAAAAAAAGATGAGCATTGACCACAGGATGGATGATTCTTCTTCAAACACACAGCAGTGACCCACATTACACTGTCCCAAGATGGCTCTATTCGCCCTAACATATATTTCAAGTATATTGAATATCACAATTCCCATGCTTGACCACTACATAGGCTTATACAATTTGGGTTTTGTCAGAAGGGGGAACAGACCGTGGCTGGGGTGTGTGTTTTCTGTAATATGTGCGCTGATATCACTGATTAACTGTAGATGTTATAAATGATGTTCCGAGAAGTTTTAATCACATGCTGCAGAGCCTTTCTGTCCTTAGTGGTGTATTATACTTTACTGTCATTGTCTGTACAGTTCAATACATGTCCACATTATGATCTGTGTCCCATCCAAAAAGTCTTCTCTAGATAAATGTTTGATGATGAAGATTTAATAATTTACTCTGTTAACCGGGCTATCATGTGACTAATGTTGGGACAAGTAGACAATTTTAATGCTGTGAACAATTGTTTGTTCTTTATTCTGGTACAGCTGGCTGTAGTGAGAAGACTTGTCCTCCTGTTGACGCTCCTGGCACTAGCTCTGAGGTGGTCTTTGCTCCAGAGGCTATTGGTATGTACTTTACATTGCTTCCAGTTGCTCTAAGCATTATGTTCAGATATTTTTACTTGTATCTGTTAGTTTATATCATAACTCTGTATTACAATCTTTGTATTTGAAATTCAATATATCAAAAAGATGAAAAAGAGTGATGTTTTTGACAGACAATACATACTGTACACTGTAAAATAAATACAAATATTAATGTTTTTGAATATGTTTTTTACCATTTTAACAGAGGGTTTCTTACAAGACCTCCAGCAATCGTTGTGTGATGCCACAGGAGATGAGATGGAAGCACCATCCTCAAGACCTCTTCTGGCTTCCTCCAACTGGAGCACCAGAAAAAGTATCTTTTCAGAAAGCTGGAGGGCAATAAGACCACAGCTGGTTAACACTGCAGTGGCACTAGCGAATGTGGAAGCCCACATCTGCCAACAGTGTTTAACCAAGTCCGCTGTTGTCCGTTGCCGTGATTGCCGTCCACGCCCCTTCTTCTGTGCCGAATGTGATGTCGGCATGCATACCAGACACCCTCTTCACAACAGAGATGGCACTACTGCGGGATTCTTTCAGCCATTGCCACCAACAACTTATGTGCTGAATAAGGCCCTTTTTCCCTGTGGTAAGTTCTTGTTTGTGACTGTCACTTTACAATGTTCTATATCCCAGTCGACACAAATTATTCTTAATCCAAATTTTCTTTTTTCAGTGCGTTATGTTCCTGTGGAGACCCCAGAAAAAATATGTGGTTGTCCAACAGACTCATTGAGGATCAAACCAGGAAAGGCTGTGGCTGTGATCACAATGAATGGTAAGAAAACGTGTTTTGATGACATATGATACATAATAACGCAAGGACCATATTTAACGTGAATTACGCTCATTGTTATTGAGTAAAACAATGCCAAATCAGTCGGCTACACCTGTTCAACCAGCATTAAACGTGAAAAGCACAGCACATCAGCTCAGTCGTTAACTAGCTAAAAACAAAGCTGTCTGTTATATTATAAAATAATGCATAGCATACTTGTATAGCACTGCTGACAGAGACTACTGCAGCAGCCCTAGTGACATACAGATAGAGAAGAGGAGGTATACTGAACCATGTTTTTAATTCTTGTAAACTTTCCTCAGTATTATGATGTCAGAAATAGACTATGATTTTATCTATTGAGACATTATTTGAAAACATTGGAAATGCCCTCAGTTGCCCATACACTGTGTAGGCTATAGCCCAACCCTGTCTTCCTTCTTTAGGCAACCTGTTGGTGAGTTAGAAATGGCCTATTTAAGAAAAGAAAAAAAACAGAATAAAGATCTCGGTGTGGCTCATGATGGGGAAGTAGATGCTTAGTTTATTTTACATTTACTGAAATTTTATTTTTCATATATAGTAGGCCAACTTCAATGTAAAGTTAAGTGGTTCCTTTGAAGAATATTCTATTTTATATTAATATTTTTATGTAAAATCCATGTGTATTTCTTCAATAGCTTCTTATTCCTCTTAATTTTACTCTCAAATGCACCAGATTCATGCATTCCATTATAAAAAGGTTACAAAATTTTCCAAAGGGGTCAGATCTCTGCTAGCTACTTTTTTCGCCCGGCTGGACATCGAAGGCACTAGCAGAAAACACTTATAATTTGAAAGCTTGATGTTCTGATTTAATTAAGTGAACCGAATTCCAGATTCATTGCACATAATGCGTTTATGCCTATAATGCAAGATTGTGCTACTTGCCTCGTGTGAATGTGTACAACTTCTGTCTGTTTGAGGGGGTGATCTGAGGGGCCGTTGGCATGGAATGGCAGCCTTGCTGTCAGTCTGCCCCAGGGCAGCTGTGGCTACTAGTAGTTTACCACCACCAGTTTGACTGTGTGTGAATGAATGGAACCTGGAACCCTGTAAAGCGCTTTGAGTACCAATAAGAAAAGCGCTATAAAATTCTTATAAAATAAACTTCATTATCATTATTTTAATTATTATTATTTAGATTTTTGATTTTCATTACCTGTTTGTTGTACTTATCTTAATTAAAACAGAACAGGGCTTGGCGTGTTTATGATTTTCTTTTTTTAGATGCATGTGTATTTGTTTGTCCTGCCAAGCCTCATATCGATGTGCATAATATCCTGTTTTGTATTGACAAATGCATAATGTATTCTAAAAAATAAAACATTTATGTAATTAAGTGTATGAAAATTTATAAGTGTTTTTTTGCTTTGTTATTTAAAGGACGACATGAGCTCAGCATGCCAGAGTTGGCTTGCAGTGCATGCAAAGCCACATGGACTGCTGGAGTTGAGGACATTCTAAAGAGTGACTACTGGCCAGCTACCCTTCACTTTGCCACAATCTATGCGACTGATGTTTTCTTCTCGTTTGAAGAAATGAAAATGGCTGCACCTGGACTGTCCTGTCAGGCATTTTTAAAAATGCTCGATCAGAGAACTGTCCGCTTTGGCCGTGTGAGTATTGAAGCTATTTGTCGTTTTTTGACCAATTTGTATTGTGTATTGCAAAGCTGTGTCCTTCTACTTTAGTTTTTAAATATCATTAGATTAAGATTTCCTTTTTGTGATAGACTGGGAAAATCTTGAGTGACAGCTTTATGAAAAGCTTCTTCGAGTGGGAGGCTGTGAGGTATGAGGTGGACAGCCTCTGCAAGGAGGAGCCCTTCAGCTGTCAAGCATGCAGCCCGGATATGCTTGCGGTTTCAGTGGATGGAAACCGCAAGCATTACCGTTTCAAAAACGCAGCAAGGTACAATAAAATATTCATGTTGTCAGTGTTTCAACTAATAACACAAAATAAGTCTCAATTTATACCAATTAACCTTATAATTTGAGATATCATAAACTGTCCCTTTGTTTTATTTAGATCTGAGGAGCAGGCCATCTTCAATGACGTCTTCATTGCAAAAGATGAAGACGTCTCTCAATTTGTTGACTACATTCATGCCACAACAAAACATGTAATATTGCAGATTATGATTATATATAGATGAATACAATAATCTCATATTTAAGAGTATTGAGCATTTTCATCAATTAATTTTAATTTTGTAGGTCTCCGGAAGAGGTGTTTGTGGCGGGGAATGGTCAGCGGCTCGAGAGACATCCAACAAATCTGCCAGTAAAATTGATGAGGAGGGACTGGAGCTGGCTGTGTGCAGGCATGGAATACTCCTCTGTGCCCTCAATATGTACAGGGGAGAAATTTTCGCCTATCCCCTTTTTCTGCAGGACAAGCTGGCCAGTAGTAGGCCTACCTTCTTCTGCATGGATGTAGCCTGCAAGTATTGGCCATACCTGCAGAAAATAATCAGAAGCTGCCCTGAGTTCCAACATCTGCTGGAAATGAAGCCCTTCCTCTCTGTGTTTCATGCAAAAACACATGATTTTAAATGTGAAGTAAGTAATCATCACCATACGACAGAATAACTAGATGTGAACCTAACGTTGACATTGACAACTTATAACATGCCCTGATTTTTAATATATTTCAAACAGATCAAATGGAGTGGAGCATTTCTGGAGGGGGCTGGCTCAACACTTGGGGAGGAGGTGGAACAAGTGAATGCCTTCCTCTCTAGGATGGCAGTAACGACAAAACACATGTCAAAAGCAGGTGTGTTGGCCACGTAGTATAAACTTTGGTTTTGGAAATAGGTAAAATACTGATAACATCATATTGTCTGTTGTAGGGCGCAGAGACATGTTAACACTCCTTGCCATGCGGTGGAATGAGCAAAAGACAAAAAACCTGGCCATCTACCTATCCCGCAGATATTTCAAAGTAATTAATTTTTTTTAAGCCTTCAAGATTCTTTGGCAGTTATATTATTTTTACTTAATTATTTCAATATTTATGTTTCTTTGTAGACCACAAAAGCTCTGGAAGTGAAGACAAGGGAAGTGGAATCTATGAAGGCGGAGTTGGCAGTGACCGATGGGCAATTGGAAGACTGGGTCAGGGATGTAAAGGACTGGGCAGAAAGTGAGGAAATTATTAAAGTTTTTTTTTTTTTTTTTTTCAGCAGAGTTTATGACTGATTTTTATGTCATCATGAGTAATTTGTTACTTTTTTCTTAGTCTCAGGATTAGTCACTTAAAGTGTAACACACATTTCTTCTCTACAGCAACAACCAGTAAGACGACCGATGTTGCTGTCTTGGCAAGCAAGATCGAGATGCTGGTTTCCAGTGTGAAGAGACGTTCACAGCGTCTCTATAAAGACTGTGACAGCAACAAGGGGCGTGCCAGGATCCGCCGCAAGATCCGGGAGGAGAGAGGGATCCTGACTTCTCTGGTTGAGAAATATAATAGATCGGTTCCAAGCTCAGAAACATTGTGCTTGGAAACCATTCTATCTGCAGACACTGCTTGGCCATGGCAGCTACCACACAGTGGTAGGTACAACAGTCCAATACTGGATTGTTCAATACAGTAAATTTGGCCCTCCATTAATGCCTCCAATCGATCTCCATATAACTTCATAGATGAAGGCTGATCTTTCATAAAAATGAGTTAATGTTTTTTTTATCTATGCTTTTCAGACTCTGTTGACCTTCTGACCAAGAGAAAAGGATTCGACCTGGTCATGGCAGTCAGAAGAATGCAGGAGGAGAAAAAGATTCTTCAGAGGGAGATGCACCAACATTGGAGGGGCCTTAGGAATCGTGGCGACGCCTTGAAAGAGCTATCCTCCCTTGTTTCAAGGGCAACAATGGAACGTATGTTTTTAGCTTTTATGTCACATTCATGTACACATCAAAGACTTGTGATAAATTTACTAATCTAAGCTTTCCTTATTACACTCAAGAATCACCTTGGGGCCTCACTGAAGATGGCTTGAAGGGTCTGCAATGCATCATTAAGAAGAAGCAGCAGCAGATTCAGGAAATGATGGCTAATGCTAGACACTGTTACCAGAGAGCTTTGACTGGAGCAGAGACGACCTTCCTGCACACTTCAGAAGACTGCTCAGACAGTGACTCGGACACTTCTGATTCTCAGTGAAGCGCAGAAGTTAGGATGGTGGTAAACAAACCGTGGTATCATTAGAAATCATTTTAATTAAATATTTCCATTCAGGGAGTAATTCCCACAACAATCCTAGGCAGCTCATCACTCTCTTGCTGACAACAATAGCCTTTATCACACAGATTGTGGCATATTGGCAGAAAAAAGTTTTCCAGTGTCTGTATCAAGACGGGTTTTATGTACGTTGTTTACATGGATTTCAGACGGTCTCCCCTTATTTAGAAGAGCATGAAAATACCCGGTATTTGCTGTTTTGTGTTAACTTATGCACGTTAGTGAAGGGCCGCGACTCGCGGACAGAGACAACAGTTTGAAGTGCCGCCGAGCTTACGTGGTTTAGACTGATTGATATTGTGTATTTACTCTGTGAAAGGGGCTAAGGACTACTCTTTGGCCGTTTTTGTCTAGAGGGATGTCCTGTCGTTTCTGTTGTTTTTTGAGCCACAATACAGATTAGCACCGCCTGCTGTTGTGGAGAAAATCGTGGCTGGTGCGGAGCTAGAGCTTAGTTGCCACTAAGAAGGCATTTCTAAAAAGTTATGTGGACCGGACACAAGCCTGGGCTGAGCCTGTACTCACTGGTGTCTTACGTTTTCAGTTGAGTTTCTTCTGGTACTGCTCTACTTGATTTATGTTTTAATGTTGCACTACATAAACATAATTGTATTTAATTGAGTTGATTATTTTATGCAACTGCCTGCTAAAATCTTTTGGAAATAAAATTTATTTTTTCCTGAAAGAAATGTCTGATTCTTTAATTTTCTTTTCCAAGTGCACTAGAATGACTTTCAAAGCTGAATCTTTCTAATAATTTACCACAAGGGGTGGGTGTTTATTAGCATTTTCACATGAGTTTGCAGGTAAGGTCTGATAATTGAATGGTATAACATTGTCTGCCTGGTATGTGGAATGACAAACCTAGGACAAGGTAAGGTCAAGCCAAAAGGAGGGTTCAACCATGTATTGCCATTGGGTTCACAAGCAATGCCTGCTTTTCATCTTAGTGAATGTTATAGTAGCCTGAGGCTGGTAGGCCTATTTATTTCAATATACAATTGTTATTGAACTTCATTTTTTGACATTTAATAATTTGGACACTGCATTTGTTTAATATAGTAGGCTAGGTCACTTGCAAAGGTAGAATGTGGCACTGAACTGCAAATGCGCTGACTGGAAGTGAGTTCTCATTGGATTTTGTACAACTGTTTCAAGTTACATAGAGGGGTGAAGCCATGCAAGCTAGTTCAGACAGACAACTCGAGTCCTATGAACCATACACACGTGATAGGCCTATGCCACACCCATCTATACAGCCAACCAGTCACTTTCTCCCAATTTAGGCAGTCTCTTCATATATAGCCTGTTTAAGCTGCAGCTGCTGCTTATGCATTATTGCTCTGCTCTACATCATTGCAGCTTCTTGCCCCACCTCCACCCTGCCACACATACACAGCTACACCCTAGCATCCACCTGTAGGCTGCATTGTTCAATAAAATGTTGCAAAACGCAGTTATAAAGTAGGCTACTGATAATAGACAATAATGAGCTCTATGAAATAAAAAAAGTGGATTAAAACTAACTTCAAAGTTGTCCATGTTTCTTTCAACATTCGTAATTTTCTCTGTGTTCATCTTCTCACCATGGACCTCCTTTATCCCTGCAGTAGGCCCAAAGGACAGGCTAATAAAACGAAATTAGACAACACCTTCCCTTTACATAATGATCTACATTCCCTTAAATTATATACCATCATGTCACAAAATCCGCAAGTATAAAATAGTATCAATAAGAGTGCTTATTTTAATGAATAAATAAAAAGAAGAGATGATTGATATAAGCTTGGTAGGCGGTAGCCTATGTTTGGGATATGAGTAAGTGCTTAATCAAGTCTGCAGCATAGTCCTATAGCCTGTAATTCATAAGGCTTTCTCTGCTTGAGCTCTTTCCATTTTTTCAGCTGCAATGGTCTGCTCGCCAGCAATCCAATTTTTTCTTTGCCCATACAATGTTTAAGATCCCAGCCAGCAATGCTTTGTGGGGCCCAAATTGGAGCATCATGGGCTTGCACCCGGGACTTACATGGGGGCGAAACATGGATGCCCTGATGGGCTTTGTGGGTTCTTTAAGGGTCTTATGTGGGTCCTAACTGGGTAATTTATGCAAGACCCATCGAGGTCCCACATGCCCAAATGGGGTTAAAGTGTGATTGCACGTGGGATCCGTAAGGGTCTTGTGTGTGTCCTAACTAGGCAATTCATGCAACACCCACAGGCTACACCTGCCTATCTGGGTTCAAAGTAAGATTGCATATTGCATAATTATGTCAGTGTGAAGATTCTACTGGACCCCTACTCAGAAATACAGGCCTTTGAACCTTGACCTTATTATATGCTTGAAGGCCCCTAATTCAGCAACAAAAGGTGGTACAGGCATTGAACTCATGGTTATAGAGAGCTACAGGCCTAAGCTATCATGTGATATAATACACAACTAGGGAGAATTTAAAACGTGGGTTAAAACGTGGGTCATTTATAGTTAAATTTACATTTCAACCATATAATTATACATGTCAAATCTGATTTCTTAAATGTGTAAAGCATCACCTGAAACACATCACAGTACTTAATTTAGTATTTTCAAGTTCTAATTCTTGAAAAAATAAACACTTAAAAAAAAAAAAACTACATTTCCCAAAAATGTGTCATGTACTCTCATACTGTAGGTAGCCATAGTTGTAGTTTTTCTTGTTTTCAAGCTAGAGTTTGGGTTAGTCTTCCCAATATTTGTGCACTGAATATATCACACGAGAAGATCCATGAAAGATATCATTACTGCACTAAAGCATTTTGATCAAACTTTTAAAAAAAAGAAGTACATATGTTGTTTAGGCCAACTTAAGCAATTTATCTAGAAGTGGTAAAACCGTAGCCTAACGCGGTAGTTCTGCCACGACCATGTAGTGGCCTACTGGCCGATGCGTGTCGGCCAAAGGACCGCTGATTTATGTATTATTTTTGCAAGAAAAAAGAGGAGCTGTGCAGTGCAATCTGTTTATTTGATGTTGTTTGCCCTGCTGCTATCCTGTGGGAAAACTGTGAAGGGATATGCACACACTTTTATAAAGATTTCACCAAACAAAGTTTGAAGTGACGTAAATCCAAAATTGAACCCAATGTTAATCTAATTAGTCGCCTCACAGCAAGAAGGTTCTGGGTTCAAATCCTGGGTGGCCCGGGGCCTTTCTGTGTGGAGTTTGCATGTTCTCCCCGTGTCCGCGTGGGTTCTCTCCGGGTACTCCGGCTTCCTCCCACCTCCAAAAAACATGCAAAACTGGGGATAGGTTGATTGGATACTATAAATTGACCCTAGAAGTGAATGTGAGTGTGGAAGGTTGTCTGTCCCTATATGTGGCCCTGCGATGGACTGGCGAACTGTCCAGGGTGTATTATAAACCCTGCCCTCGCCCAATGCAGCTGGGACTGGCTCCAGCCCCCCCGCGACCCATAACGGGAAAAGCGGTAGAAGATGCATGAATGTTAATCTAATTTTTTCCGACTGCAACGTTGTTGGAAATACTTCAAGCAACTTATTCCAAAATTAAATCTCATATGCCATATGAAGGAGCTAGGAGCATCTAATGATTTGACTGAGGCAGCAAAATCTTTCACGGCCCTGTATGTGGAGAAGCACCACGTTGACCTACACTATGTCACGAAAGTAAGTACACCCTTCACATTTCCGCAAATATTTTATGATATCTTTTCATTGGAAAAAAATTAAGAACTTACACTTTGATACAATGTAAAGTAGTCTATAGTCTAAACTGAGTACTTTACATTGTATCAAAGTGTAAGTTTACTTATTACAGAACTTACACTTTGATACAATGTAAAGTAGTCTATAGTCTAAACTGAGTACTTTACATTGTATCAAAGTGTAAGTTCTTAATTTTTTTCCAATGAAAAGATATCGTGAAATATTTGCGGAAATGTGAAGGCTGTACTTACTTTCATTGCATACTGTATGTCCTTTTGTTATACAACTTAGCTTTGCTAGAATCTTCAATTACTGTATTTCAAAAATTATATATATTTATAAATGCAATAAAATGGATAAAAATGCAGCAGGCAGAGACAACAATTTCTTTAATAAATGCATAACTTTTGAAAGATGTGTGTACATTTGTGTTTCTGCTCAAACATCAGAAAGATGTACCTGGTAAATTAATGTAGATATAAAGGGATATTTCTAAAATGAATAAATAAACAAATAATAAGTAATGTGTAGGTTAATTCAAAAATAAAGATATCCAATATAAAGATTATAAAAAAAGCTACCCTTTGCAGGATTTCATACACCATACATCAGCACATACACCAGCTATAGACATAGCCCCACTGCATTGTGGGTCAGCCTCTTTAGGCCAATGCTAAGGGAGCACACACCCGGACAGAAAAGCAGTGCTGGAAGTTACACAATAGGCTTTAGGCCTTAACAAACCAAGGCCCCTCAGCACACTGCAGTCAGGAATAAGACTGGTTGTCTTTAGGCCGTAACAAACCAAGGACCAAGAATACATGGCCTTTTCACACTCTAAAATACATTGCCTTTTCACACTCTAAAATACATTGTGCAGGTATCCACTTCTGATAGGTGTATGAACCTTACGTTGGGTTGAAGTCTGGAGAGACAGACCTGACCTGATGTGTGTGTGTGTGTGTATATCAAAATAAACATTTTCAAATAAACGGGAATATCGAACAATAAAATAAACATGAATGAATAAATAAAATAAAGGCAAGGCAAGGCAACTTTATTTAATTAGCACTTTTCATATACAGGGCAGGCTCAAAGTGCTTCACAGCACAACTTGTCATACAATAAGCAAAACCAAAAATGCAATTACAAAAGACAGGGTGAATAAAAACATAGACAATAATAACACTAGCTGAACTGTTGGCTGTCTGGCTCCCATGAATCATCCCACTTCTTTCCACTGTCAGGAAACGGACAAAAACATACACATAGGAAATAAAGGTTAGAAAATATAACATCTCGGGGGCTACATACGTTACTCACTATTAGTCCAGTAAATCTAAGCCTAAAATAATGGTGATATCTGAAGTTTAATTTTTTTCCTATTCGCATGAGAAAAAAAGACGCATAGGCGTAGAATGGGGTACATTTGGGTCTTTTTCTAAACTTTCCCCAAATGGGATTCTTCTGGACTTTTTTTCCCTCACTCAGGACATATTAAGGATACTAAATCAGTTGAAAAAGCTTCTGTTGCAATTAGTTCAACCCTAAACAATATTTTTATTGGACTATATAGCTTAAAAATGTTTTATAAATCCTTTGTTTCCTGTCAAACTTACCACTTGGAGCATGGTGTCCAAGCCACTTTTACCTCTTTTTTTCCCTAAAAGGCATGACATCAGAAAATATGACAAAAGTAGTTGTGAGAGAAAAGCAGCTCCTATAGAGACAGATGGTCAGTATATGCACTATAATAGCTGCGCTGTATGATTTATCCATTTACAAATACCTTACTATCACTGCACAACTATGTATGTAATGCAAGGAATAAGTAACATATTTTAAACACTGTCTATCTGGGTCCAAAAGTAGGAGTTGCATTTGTTTTTAAAGGGTCCAAAACAAGATTCTGCGGAAATTGGTAAACCAACCATATACGGTAAATGCAGAGAGACAGTTGGGGCCGAGCCGACAGGCACAGTGAGTGAACAAGGTGTCAGCTATGCAACTATGGTGACATGGCAGCAGTGGGACACAGTGTAGCCCACTTAATAATTTAACAAAGAGCAAACACAAATGTTATGTAATGTTTATGTTTAAACATGCAAATATTTAGTAGATCAGGCCGAGAGTGTCACACTGCTGCTGACTGGAAGAAGTTACTGAAGTACAGAACAGCTTCTCTCGTTACACTAGGAGAGTCGTCAAACCATCTTCAACACGAAACCATTATTATTTGTCTCATGAAGCATATAAGGACTACACTTTACATTTATTTATACCGCCCTGCAAATGTTTTAATAATTTACAAAAGCAAAGACAAAGAAAGATGAATACTTACGTTTACAACACGTTTTTCAACAATGTGTTGAAACAGGAACATTTTTTGATTCCTGTGTTTTCTGCATTCTAAAACGAAAAAAGAAAAATTAAAAAAGAAAATATTAATTCAAATCACATAAATTATATTGTCTTCTAATGTACAAAATCCTAACCATGTAATTTGAAATATAGAAGGGAGCTAATTGGAATACTTTTATGTAGCATCAACATGCATGCAGAGTAAATCTAACCTTTGATATTGGAAATTTTCTTGGAAGAGGAGGCTGGAGATGGAGGAGGTTCAGAGTTGGAAAGGGATGGAGGAAAAAGAAGAAAAGATTGATGCAAATCACATGAAGTATATAGAGTTCTAAGTAGGAGTGTAACAATCCATCAGTATAAATTGACACATTGATGCATTAATGAATGATAAAAGTGCATCTATGCCACACACAAACATCGATGGATATTGCCGTCCTTGTCCGCTTTTTTCTTATTTTTTTACAGTTAATTTTTTAGTGTGTAACAATATTTCCACCTACTATGCACCGCTATTCAAACTACACAAACGGGACGGCTAGTTTGGCTACCAGCAACAGGCAGTTTGTAGTCTGTGCCCTAAAGCAGCCTTAAATTCATAATAAGCGAGGCAGGGTGCAGCATGTGGACAGCAAAGAGAACAGAGAAAGACAAATGAGCTGCCAGTCAGTCACCGTTACAGCTAAGGTAACATTAGCATTTCGCCAAGCATTACTTCCTTTCTAAGATCGTGGTATATCTCTAATGTTTGGTGCTGTCTGTTCCTCTCTGTCAGTTACTACAGCCTAAAGCCACACAGAAGCTAATATTATCTCATATTTACCTGTGTGGC
>CASHTC010000237.1:0-2500 GCA_949357725.1 Hyperoplus immaculatus
ATTGATCTATCTAAAGTAGGGCTGTGTATCTCTCTTTATTGATCTATCTAAAGTAGGGCTGTCTATCTCTCTTATTGATCTATCTAAAGTAGGGCTGTGTATCTCTCTTTATTGATCTATCTAAAGTAGGGCTGTCTATCTCTCTTTATTGATCTATCTAAAGTAGGGCTGTGTATCTCTCTTTATTGATCTATCTAAAGTAGGGCTGTCTATCTCTCTTTATTGATCTATCTAAAGTAGGGCTGTCAAGCCATTAAAAAAATAATATCTAATTAATTACAGGCTCTGTGATTAATTAATCTAAATTAATCGCATACTTTTATGACACTTTTATACCTGTTTATAAACAGCTGTATAGCCTGCTAGTCTCTCTCTCTCTCTCTCTCTCTCGCTCTCTCTCTCTCTCACTCTCTCTCTCTCTCCGTCTCTCGTAACTTCTGTCTCCACAACAGACAGCGCTACACTGCCACAGATGCTTATGCCGATTCATTCACCATCGTCGTACTCATAGGCAAAAATATTGAGAGACGCGCACACGCACACACACGCACACACGCACACGCACACACACACGCACACACACGTTTACGCGGACGACGAGACAGCTAGCAAACAAAATTGAGACACGGGGAGAAAGATTGAGAGATACTGTTTTGAACCTAGCCTACATTGTTGCACCCACTAATCAATAATGCACAGACACTGCTGCGGAGAATAAAGTAAGATGTCTTCCTACCTTCATGCTTATTAAACCGTCTATAGAGCCTCGGCCCCCTGCTTCTCTCTTTACTTTTCTCCCTTTCACCCGCGCGGGCTGTGGTCTGCTCAGGTGCAGCTCGGTGCAGCTACGCACCACTTTGCACCGGGTCAAAGGGCATTATAGAAGTGCGATTAATCTGCGTTAATTTTTTTAATCGCGTTAATTTTTCTGTGATTAATTAATCGAAATTAACGCGTTAATTTGACAGCCCTAATCTAAAGCGTTTGATACTGTGGACCATCACATTCTGATACAGCAACTTATTAAGATTGGTTTCTCTGATCATACTGTGGGATGGTTTGTCAACTATCTCACTGACAGAACTCAGGCTACTCAGGATGGATTTACTTCAGAGATGCTTACAGTGCGTAAGGGAGTTCCCCAGGGTTCAGTTCTGGGACCGCTATTATTTACTCTGTATATTAATAGCCTTGGACAAAATGTCCCAAATGCAGCTTTCCATTTCTATGCGGATGACAGTGTAATTTATTGTTGTGCATCCTCGCTCAGTAAGGCTTTTGTTTATATGCAAAGTGCTTTTCATCAAGTGCAGGCTCAGCTTTGTCAACTGAAGCTTGTTCTCAATGCTGATAAAACCAAACTTATGGTATTTTCAAATTCCAGAAAGATTGTGTTAAATCAGAACATTTTAACTTCCCAAGGTGATGACATTGAGGTTGTAACTACTTACAAATACTTGGGGTTTATGCTTGATGACCTCATCTCGTTTAAAACCCACATACAAAACCTGGTGAAAACACTGAAACTAAAGTTAGGTTTTACTTTAGGAATAAGTCATGTTTCTCTCTCGAGGCCAGACGACGACTAGTGGAAGCTAGCTTCTTGCCGGTTCTTGATTATGGTGATCTGTTGTACATGAATGCATCAGCTCACTGTCTACATATGTTGGACACTGTATACCATGGAGCCTTGAGGTTCATTACAAACAGCAGAGCCTTAACCCATCACTGTACACTGTACTCAAGAGTAAACTGGCCTTCTCTTTTTATGAGACGACGTAGTCACTTGTATGTTTTTATCTACAAGGCGATCTTAGGTAAACTCCCTTGTTATTTGTCATCGTATATGTCCAGAGAATGTGTCCCCCATGCGTTAAGGTCTCAGGACATGGTGCTCATGACTGGTCCTCAAGCTCGTACAGAGCTGGGTGAAAACAGCTTTTAAGTTCTTTGTGCCGTCGTCATGGAATAACCTGCAGAAGCAGCTTAAGCTTCAGGACCTAGTGACTCTAAACACATCTAAGGCTGTTGTTAAGAGTTTGAAGTTGGACTCCATCGGAAATTGTGAATGTTTTTAGTTAAGAATCTTATTTTTATGTTGTACAACTGTACAGACAGTCAGACAGGTAGATAGACAGACAGGTAGACAAACAGACAGACGAACAGACAGACACACACACACACACACAAACACAGACAGACAGTCACACAGACAGACAGACAGGTAGATAGACAGACAGACAGACAGACAGACACACACACACACACACACACAGATTCTTACCTACAGAAGCACTGCGGTATTTCTCCCAGACCATAAACAGGAAACAGGAATGGCGTGTTGCCGTAGCGACCCAGACACTGCAGGAAGTGACGCGTGGCGGCGAGACCGACCTCTGTGGGCGTGGCCTCCGTCGCCATGGAGATGGAGTGGAACAGGAAGTGCTGCAGGTTCTCGCCGAGGTTTTGGTCAGAAAGGAACTCCAAATATGGCCGACCG
>CASHTC010000237.1:7500-10000 GCA_949357725.1 Hyperoplus immaculatus
TAGATCCTGATCATTAAACATGTGATTCATCAGCTTTCACTGACTAGACAGTGTGTAGAGACAGAGATGAAATGTGTCAGAGAGGGGAATGACATGCAGAGAACGACCCGGGCTGGATTCTAACCCGGGTCTGCTGTGAAGAGGACAGACAGACAGACAGACAGACAGACAGACAGACAGACAGACAGACAGAGAGGGGAATGACATGCAGAGAACGACCCGGGCTGGATTCTAACCCGGGTCTGCTGAGAAGAGGACAGAGACTCTAAGAAAGAATCAACAATAAGCTAATATTATTCTCCGACCTGGAGCTTCTGTCTCTCCAGCTGCTGGCTCTTCTTCTGTGGTGTTTGGAGCTTCTGTCTCTCCAGCTGCTGGCTCTTCTTCTGTGGTGTTTGGAGCTTCTGTCTCTCCAGCTGCTGGCTCTTCTTCTGTGGTGTTTGGAGCTTCTTCCTCCTCCTCTTCCTCACTGTCAACAGAAACAACAACATATAAAACAATAAAACCTTTATCTCTACAGGTTATATGTCCTCATTAACTTTAAAACATCTATTAATTATCTTTTATGAAAACATTAATGACTTCATTCATCCATTCATTCATCCATTCATAGAACACATTCACTGATCCACTTGTATTTTTAGAAACAATCTTATTGTGTTTCTATATACATGTTTTTTTTTAATATATTTTTTTTGGCATTTTTATGCTTTATTGATAGTGTAGAGACAGAGTTGAAATGGGGCAGAGAGGGGAGTGACATGCAGAGAACGACCACGGGCTGGAATCAAACCCGGGTCCGCTGCTGGCCGAGGCCCATGGGGGGGGACGCCCTACCAACTGAGCTAAGGGCCCATGGGGGGGACGCCCTACCAACTGAGCTAAGGGGGGGACACCCTACCAACTGAGCTAAGGGGGGGCCGCCCTACCAACTGAGCTAAGGGCGCATGGGGGGGACGCCCTACCAACTGAGCTAAGGGCCCATGGGGGGGGACGCCCATGGGGGGGACGCCCTACCAACTGAGCTAAGGGCCCATGGGGGGGGGGACGCCCTACCAACTGAGCTAAGGGCCCATGGGGGGGACGCCCTACCAACTGAGCTAAGGGCGCATGGGGGGGACGCCCTACCAACTGAGCTAAGGGCGCATGGGGGGGACGCCCTACCAACTGAGCTAAGGGCCCATGGGGGGGACGCCCTACCAACTGAGCTAAGGGGGGGACGCCCTACCAACTGAGCTAAGGGCCCATGGGGGGGACGCCCTACCAACTGAGCTAAGGGCCCATGGGGGGGACGCCCTACCAACTGAGCTAAGGGCCCATGGGGGGGGGACGCCCTACCAACTGAGCTAAGGGCCCATGGGGGGGACGCCCTACCAACTGAGCTAAGGGCCCATGGGGGGGACGCCCTACCAACTGAGCTAAGGGCCCATGGGGGGGACGCCCTACCAACTGAGCTAAGGGCCCATGGGGGGGACGCCCTACCAACTGAGCTAAGGGCCCATGGGGGGGGGACGCCCTACCAACTGAGCTAAGGGCCCATGGGGGGGACGCCCTACCAACTGAGCTAAGGGCGCCCCCTGTTTCTATTTATTCTACTGCTTTTTATCTGTTTGCAGTAAAGTTATAAAACAGGTTTTGGTGTGTGTGTGTGTGTGTGTGTGTGTGTGTGTGTGTGTGTGTGTGTGTGTGTGTGTGTGTGTGTGTGTCTGTGTCTGTGTCTGTGTGTGTCTGTGTCTGTGTGTGTGTCTGTGTGTGTCTGTGTCTGTGTCTGTGTCTGTGTGTCTGTGTCTGTGTGTGTGTGTGTGTGTGTGTGTGTGTCTGTGTCTGTGTCTGTGTGTGTGTGTGTGTGTGTCTGTGTGTGTGTCTGTGTCTGTGTCTGTGTCATTAAAACTATTCAAATGACGTATCCGATTTGTTTTGTCAGAGGAAGTGAGCATTCTCTCACCTGGTGAAGCAGAAGACCTGTATGTTTCTGACGGACGGCTGTGGAGAGGCAGACAGGTAGACTAGCTCCTCCCCTTCCTCACACAGGCTGGACCAATCAGGGGCCTCCGCTGGCTTAGGCTCCTCCTACACCACACAGACAGACAGACAGACAGACAGAAACACAAACACAAACACATAGACACACACACACACAGACAGATAGATAGACAGACAGACAGACAGAAACACAGACAGACAGACAGACAGACAGACAGAAACACAGACAGACAGACAGACAGACAGACAGACAGACAGACAGAAACACAGACAGACAGACAGACAGACAGACAGACAGACAGAAACACAGACAGACAGACAGACAGACAGAAACACAGACAGACAGACAGACAGACAGACAGACAGGCACACACACACACACAAACAACCGTTGTTTACAAATCTTTGGAATGTGTCCTCTACAGGTTTACCTCATTAGCCAATCAGAGTGCGGCATTGGACTCACCTGTTGTTCCTGTATCCATGACAACAGGCCGTTAAAGGTGAAACTCGCCCA